>JAPXFY010000018.1:3528247-3533247 GCA_030674185.1 Monoplex corrugatus
CCTCAATAACGCAGCCCCCGATTACCTGTCAAGCCTACTTGAGATCTATGTTCCCTCACGTACCCTCCGCTCTGCCTCCGATCCTCTGACTTTTCGCTTTCCACGCACTAAGCTCAATACCTATGGTCCACGAGCCTTCTCTGTTTCTGGTCCACTCTCCTGGAACAAACTTCCTCTCTCAGTCCGTCAGCAACCTACTTTTGTCTCCTTCAAGTCCGCTCTCAAAACTCACCTTTTCTCCTCTGCATAAAATCCTGACCTCACTCAATCCCCTCTGCAGCCTGTCTCCACTCGGAGGGAATCACATTGTAATATATAATTGTATATAATAATATGCTCTCTATAATTTCCCATTGCTTTTATTCTTTCTCTCCATTTATAGCCATGCGTGTGTGTGTGTGTGTATTGTGTGTGTGTGTGTGTGTGTGTGTGCGTGCGTGCGTGTGTGTCTGTTTCAGCGCTTAGATTTGATTTTATCAAGATTTTGCAATATTGTAATTAATTATAATTATAATTATTAAGTTGACCCCCGACTGACGAAGGCCCACTACAACACTGGATGTTACACAGTGGCCTGTGCCATACGCCCACCAGTCTGACGGCCACGTCCAACACAAACAGCAACCTGTCATCAATGTCATCCATCATGTACTATAATATCTCCAGCCTCCAATACAACCGGTCCCTATACACGAACAACATCAATCATGTGTAATACAAACATCAACACGCTTTGTTCACACACAAACACATACACACAAACACACACACGCACGCACTTACTTACACACATACACACATTTCTTCTTCTTCCAGGGAAGTGACCGCAATCAACCAGTTGATTATTCTGTCATTTGCGCATGCACACATTCACAAACACAAAACTACCACCTAACCACCAACTTGACTATCATCATCATCATCATCATCATCATCATCATCAGGTGCCCTGCCGCATGGCGTTGGCGACCATGGACTTCCATCCATCTCTATCTCTCGTTGCCCCAAGCATCTCCCCCACCCTCCTCGTCCCCAGCCACTCTGCAAGTCCGTCCAGCATTCTCTCCCTGGGCCTACCTGGTGCTCTCTTTCCCTCCAGCTTTCCCGTTGTGACCAGGTGCTCCAAATCCCCTTTCCTCATAAAATGGCCTATAAATGTTGCCTGTCTTTTCCTAATCTTCCTTATGAGTGATCTACTTGTGTCTGCCTCCATCAAGACTGTCTCGTTTGTTTTTTTTGCTGTCCATGGAACTCTCAACTTTCTTCTTAGAAACCACATCTGACTATCCTCAAGACAAAACAAACCCCTCTACAATCAAATGATGACTTTCAAGTTAAAACCTGTGAACACAGGAGACACATCCCTAACTAAAAGTGACCACAGTACAAGTGTGGCCATAAGCACTGACCTCATGCTGGCGTCGTTTTCACCGATACAACCACGGAACACCTCCGCCACAACGGTGTCGAGGGTGTATCCACAGTGCACACGGCTGTCTGATGGGCTGAACATCCTGTAACAACATAGTACTCACTCTCTTCATCACGAGAGGTTCATCACACTCACACATCTCTATACGTGCTCCACCCGAGCTTGTAAACAGTTACCAGGCTGACTCTTTAAGCCTGAAAACACAAACACATACACACACACAAACACACACAAACACACACAGAAATACCCACACAAACACACACACACACATACACACACACACGCACATACACACACACGCATACACACACACACAAAACACACACATACAAACAGAAACACACACATACACACAGAAACACACACACACAGAAACACACACACACACACACAAAACACACATACAAACAGAAACACACACACACACACACACACAGAAACACACACAAACAGAAACACACACATACACACACACACAGAAACACACACACACAGAAACACACACACACACACAAAACACACATACAAACAGAAACACACACACAAAGAGAAATACACACACACACACACAAACAGAAACACACACACACACACACACAAACAGAAACACACACACACACACAAAACACACACAAACATAAACACACACACAACACATACACACACGCACACGCGCAAACACACACACACATGACACTCACACACACACACTCACACACACAAACACTCACATACATCACATACACACACACACATACCTCACACACACACACATGACAGTCACACACACACACACACATGCACGCACACATACACTCACACACGCACGCACGCACACACACACACACACGCACGCACACACACACACACACAACACACACACTCACACACACGCACACTCACACACACAGACACAAAACCAAAAACACCCCCCCCCCCCACACACACACACACACCGGAGCCGAGTGAAGACACAACCAGCCACTTAGTACAAACTTACCCCATCAACGTCTTACAGACTCATATCACACAAATCACCCCAATCATACACACACAGTCTCATTCGCCCAACAACAGGAGTAAAGTAACATCTCCCTTATCGAAGCTCCTTCGGTCCATTCTCCATCTCCGTAATTTTTTTTTAAAAAGACCCACCCGCTCACCCACTTACCCCCCCCCCCCCCCCCCACACACACATACACACATATCACGACACAAAGACTGAAGCGATAAACAATACAACACAAAACAACACAACATAAAACCAAAACAAAACCAAAACGTAAAGACAAACAGAATACACTCACACACATAAAAAACCCAAAAAAAACCCGAATACCAAGACAATTTTAAAAACACAAAAACAAACACACAAACCAACCTGAAACAAACACTGCGATAACCCTTACCGTTTCCCTAAAATGTCTTTTCCATTTCTTCAACTGTTAACACCCTGAAATATCGTCACCACCACCATATTAACCCAGTTGCCAGACCGCCACACTCAAACCATGGGTTTTGAGTTCAACCCTCTTGTGGGCCATTACACGCCCTGACCTATCATCATCACCACCACATCATCATCATCACCACCACCACATCATCATCATCATCATCAAGCGCCTTGCCACATGGCGTTGGCGATCATTGCCCTCCATATGCATCTATCCCTTGCTGCCGCAAGCACATCTTCCACCCTCTCTGTCCTCAGCCACTCTGCAAGTCTATCCAATATTTTCTCCCTGGGTCTATCTGGTGCTCTCTTTCTCTCCACCTTTCCTGTTGTGACCAGGTGCTCCAATTCCCCTTTCCTCATAAAATGGCCTGTAAATGTTGCCTGTCTTTTCCTAATCTTCCTTATGAATAATCTTCTTGTGTCTGCCTCCATCAAGACTGCCTCGTTTGTTTTCTTTGCTGTCCATGGAACTCTCAACATTCACCACCACAACATTAGCTCAATTGTTAGAAGGCCATACTCAGACCAAGGGTTTTGAGTTCAACCCTGGCAATGGGCATAATTTAAAGGTCAGTTGTTAGAGCACCAAGCTCAAATGGCAAGGGGCATAATCTATACGGTCAGTTGTTAGAGCACCAAGCTCAAATGGCAAGGGGCATAATCTATACGGTCAGTTGTTACAGCACCAAGCTCAAATGGCAAGGGGCATAATTTATACGGTCAGTTGTTACAGCACCAAGCTCAACTGGCAGCTGGCATAATTTATAGGTCAGTTGTTAGAGCACCAAGCTCAAATGGCAAGGGGCATAATCTATACGGTCAGTTGTTACAGCACCAAGCTCAACTGGCAGCTGGCATAATTTATAGGTCAGTTGTTAGAGCACCAAGCTCAAATGGCAAGGGGCATAATCTATATGGTCAGTTGTTACAGCACCAAGCTCAAATGGCAAGGGGCATAATCTATACGGTCAGTTGTTACAGCACCAAGCTCAACTGGCAGCTGGCATAATTTATAGGTCAGTTGTTAGAGCACCAAGCTCAAATGGCAAGGGGCATAATATATAGGTCAGTTGTTACAGCACCAAGCTCAACTGGCAGCTGGCATAATTTATAGGTCAGTTGTTAGAGCACCAAGCTCAAATGGCAAGGGGCATAATTTATAGGTCAGTTGTTAGAGCACCAAGCTCAAATGGCAAGGGGCATAATTTATAGGTCAGTTGTTAGAGCACCAAGCTCAAATGGCAAGGGGCATAATTTATAGGTCAGTTGTTAGAACACCAAGCTCAAAGGGCAAGGGGCATAATTCATAGGTCAGTTGTTAGAGCACCAAGCTCAAATGGCAAGGGGCATAATTTATAGGTCAGTTGTTAGAGCACCAAGTTCAAATGGCAAGGGGCATAATTTATAGGTCTGTTGTTTGAGCACCAAGCTCAAATGGCAAGGGTTGTGGGTTCAGTCTTCGGTTTGGTCATTAACCCTTTGACTCCCGCAGCCTGTCCACCGACATCTTGCATTGTCAACCATGCTACCAAAGCAAAAACTTAACCCTTTGACTCCCTCACCTTATCTCCTGGCTTCCTGCAGGAAACTGGTGGATGGGGTGGGGGAGACAAAGGGTTAAGTTTTCGCAGCAGGTGGATAGGGTGCTTTAGTCAAAAGTTTAAACATCCTGAAATATTACCACCACCACCACCACCACCACCATAAATCATCCCTGAGCAGCGCCTTCTGATTACGAGACACTTTTTGTCCCTTGCTGTGAAGATGTGACAACTAGTGAAACACGTGTACATGTATTCCACAGACAGAAGACTTACCTGGCCTTTATCTGGTACTGTCTGCCCTTCTCCTTGCTGTGAAGATGTGACCACTAGTGAAACACGTGTGTACCACAGACACAAGACTTACCTGGCCTTTATCTGGTACTGTCTGCCCTTCTCCTTCTCCTTGCTGTGAAGATGTGACCACTAGTGAAACACGTGTGTACCACAGACACAAGACTTACCTGGCCTTTATCTGGTACTGTCTGCCCTTCTCCTTCTCCTTGCTGATGGACTTGTGCAGTTTGTCTATTTGTTCTTTTAGCTCTTTTGTCTCTGACGTCCTGAA
>JAPXFY010000018.1:3538247-3540747 GCA_030674185.1 Monoplex corrugatus
ACATCACAAAACAACAAGACAACAACAACAAAAGATGTCCAACACTTGTTGTGGGTCAGCTGAAGTACAAGAGTAGTGCCTGTGACATCACATCATGACAATACAACTACAACAAAACAACAACAAACAAAGATGTCCAACACTTGTTGTGGGTCACTGAAGTACAAGGTAGTGCACTTGACAATCACCAATGACAACAACAACAAAACAACAAAACAACAACAACAACAACAAAGATGTCCAACACTTGTTGTGGGTCGACTGAAGTACAAGGTAGTGCCTGTGACATCACATCATGACAATACAACACAAACAACAACAATAACAACAACAACAAAGACAACAACAATAACAACAAAGACAACAACAACATCAACAAAGACAACAACAACAAAAGATGTCCAACACTTGTTGTGGGTCACTGAAGTACAAGTGTAGTGCCTGTGACATCACCATCATGACAATCAACAACAACAACAACATCAACAATAACAACAAAGACAACAATAACAACAACAACAACAACAAAGATGTCCAACACTTGTTGTGGGTCACTGAAGTACAAGTGTAGTGCCTGTGACATCACAATCATGACAATACAACAACAACAACAACATCAACAATAACAACAAAGACAACAACAACAACAACAAAGATGTCCAACACTTGTTGTGGGTCACTGAAGTACAAGGGTAGTGCCTGTGACATCACCATCATGACAATACAACAACAAACAACAACAACAACAGCAAAGATGTCCAACACTTTTGCGGGTCGATAAAGTACATGCGCACAGCCCATGAACAAATGACACACACATACACACACACACAACACACAACACACACACACACACACACACAACACACACACACACACACTACACTTACAGCAGACACACACACACAAACAACACACACACACAACACTTACGATAGACACACACAAACACACACACACACACACAACATAGACACACACAAACACAGACACAGACACAGACACACACACACACACACACACACACACACACCACATACAGACCAACCTTTCTGTCTCAACGTCTGATGCGAGTTCAGATCAGATGTTATCGGTGTCTGTACTTCTGACTTGCGACTAACGCTTGAGCTCCTGACAAACACAACACACACATACACACACACACACACACACACACACACAGCACAACACACACACACACACACACAAGCACACACACACATGCACACACACACACACACACACACACACACACACACACATACATACACACACATACACACACATACACACACACACACATACACACACACACACACAACACTGCACACACACAACAACACACACGTGCACACACACACACATACACACACACAAATACACACACACACACAAATCACACACACAGAGACACATACACACACACATACACACACACACATACATACACACACACACACACGCACAAGTACACACAGACACACACAGAGACACATACACACACACACACACACAACACGCACAAGTACACACACAACACACACGCAAGTACACACACACACACAGACCATACACACACACACACCAAATACACACACACACAGACACATCCACACCATACGCACCACACACTATCACACACACATACATACACACACACATAATACACACACACACACAATACACCACACATCACAGACACATACACACACACACACACACACACACACAACATACACTACACATACACAACACATACATACATACACACACACACACATACACACACAAACACCACGCACGCATTGACGTAATAAAAAAATAATGATGATAAATTGTGATGATGATAATGATGATGATGATGATTGTTATTGTTATCGTTATTTTGTTGAAATCCCAGCCGACTGGTACGACCATATCAGGCTGTAGCCACTTCAAAACATGTACAATACTTAAAAAAAATTAATACACATAACAATGCATTCGTGCATACATGTAGGGAATGCCCTGGCGTCGACTATTTCGTCAAATTTATCACAGTGGGATTAAAAAACATAATGAATACAAATTATACATAACTAAAGACACTAAACATTATGAAACGGACTCAATTACCTGAAATTGCTTCCGCATATCTCACTTCCTTAGAGCCAAAAATGCATTAATCACCATAATCATCATCAAGTGCCTTGCCACATGGCGATCATGGCCTTCCATCTGTTTCTATCCCTTGTTGCCGCAAGCACCTCTTCCACCCTCTCTGTCTTCAACCACTCTGCAAGTCCGTCCAATATCTTCTCCCTGAGTCTACCTGGTGCTCTCTTTCCTTTCAAGCTTTCCTGTTGTGACCAGGTAATCAATTCCCCTTGTCTCATAAAATGACATAAATATTGCCTGTCTTTTCCTAATCTTCCTTGTGAATGGTCTTCTTGTGTCTGCCTCCATCAAGACTGTCTCGTTTGTTTTCTTTGCTGTCCATGGAAATCTCGTCATTCTTTTT
>JAPXFY010000018.1:3545747-3550747 GCA_030674185.1 Monoplex corrugatus
TGTCCACCAGCATCCTGCATTGGCAACCATGCTAGCAAAGCAAAAAATTAACCCTTTGACTCCACGCACTCTGTCAACCAGCTTCCTGCATTGTCAACCATGCTTAATGAAAAAAATTAACCCTTTGACTCCCGCACTCTGTCAACCATGCTAGCAAAGCAAAAAATTAACCCTTTGACTCCCGCACTCTGTCCACCAGCTTCCTGCATTGTCAACCATGCTAGCAAAGCAAAACATTAACCCTTTGACTCCCGCACTCTGTCCACCAGCTTCCTGCATTGTCAACCATGCTCGCAAAGCAAAAAAATTAACCCTTTGACTCCCTCACCCTGTCCACCAGCTTCCTGCATTGACAACCATGCTAGCAAAGCAAAAACTTCAGCCTCTGACTCCCTCACCCTATTCATCAGCATCCTGCATTGCCAACCATGCTAGCAAAGCAAAAACTTAACCCTTTGACTCCCTCACCCTATCCACCAGCTTCCTGTAGGAAACTGGTGGATAGGGTGGGAGAGTCAAAGGGTTAAGTTTTTGCACTTGGTCGATAGAGTGACGGGAGTCAAAGGGTTAATTAAAGCACAACAGAACAAATTTACTGTTAATCCGTGTTTGAATGGGAAGCCAGTGAAGAGAAAGAAACAAGGGAATGATATGAGTGGATTCAGACCATCTGAAGATCAGGCGAGCAGCACTGTTTGTGCTGAACTTTCTAAAATCGGAGGAAAGATTCTGTGGGCAGCCAGCAAGGAGTGACTCACAGTAACCCAGTCTTGACAGAACAAAACCAGAAACGAGTGATTTGCTGGCATCCTCAGAGAGGAGATGGAAACAGAAGCAGTGTGACGAGGCTCCAAGCAGCCACCACCACAGACAAAGGAAACAGACTGTTGAAAAGAAAATGTCTCCTCAACTGTAACAGCCAGATGGTGCACACTCACTCAGGTCTGACCTACAGGAAGACCCTGGATTAAAGGTTGGAGGAAAAATGATAAACAACATTCGATATGCAGATGACACCGTGATAATTGCAGAAAGTGAAAGAGACCTACAAAACCTTGTGAATATACTTGAAATAGAAAGCAAAGGTATGGGGTGGGAACTAAACAGCAGGAAGACTGAAGTCATGGTGATCAGTAAAAAACATGAAATCCCCTCATGCAAAATAACAGCAAACGGCACAACCTTGAGACAGGTTGATAAGTTTAAACATCTGGGAACGATCATTTCATCGGACGGCAGATGCACATCAGAAATACCCAGCAGAATCGGCAAGCCAAAACAACATTCAAGAAGATGAAAAGCATTCTTACCAACAAATGCCTATCAATTAACATCAGGAAGAGAGTCCTGAATGTTATATGTTATATAGAACCAATACTGTTGTACAGATGTGAGGCGTGGACAGTCAACAAGCAAAGCCAGAACAAGATTGAGGCAGCCGAGATATGGTTTCTAAAAAGAATGTTGAGAGTTCCATGGACAGCAAAGAAAACAAACGAGACAGTCTTGATGGAAGCAGACACAAGAAGATCATTCATAAGAAAGATTGGGAAAAGACAGGCAACATTTATAGGCCATTTTATGAGGAAAAGGGGAATTGGAACACCTGGTCACAGCGGGAAAGCTGGAGGGAAGGAGAGCACCAGGTAGACCCAGGGAGAAGATGCTAGACGGACTTGCAGAGTGGCTGGGGACAAGGAGGGTGGAAGAGATGCTTGAGGTAACAAGATATAGAGATAGATGGAAGTCCATAATCGCCAACACCATGTGGCAAGGCACCTGATGATGATGATGATGACTGAGGTCTGACTGATAGCAGTTTTCTAGTTGGGCAGAAGTGGGGACAGAGCCAGTGGACACAAGTCTTTTAAGTGCAATGAAAATAACTTCAGTTCTATCACTGTTTAGCTGTAGTGTATTGTTTATCGTCAGTGCCTTTAAGTATGGCATTCACAACTGTATGCGATGCATAACAGAAGGAAGCTGAGAAATATCACTAGATACGTACATCAGGAAAAAAGTGGCCAGAAAGACTACGATTAGCAACAATACCAGAAATTGGATATGTGTGGAGAACAAAAAGAATGGCACCCAGTACAGACCCTAGTGGGACTCCATTCTGCAAGGCAGTTGGTAGAGAAGTTTAACCATTTACAGAAACGATGTGTGGAAGCAAAAGAGATATGGCTGTAATCATGACAGTACATTACAGTAAATGCCATATGTATAGTGAAGACGAGACTGAAGAGTAGAATGATCATTGGTATCAAAAGCAGCAGACAAATCCAGAAGAGACAGCAAAGAGATTTGACAAAAATAACTTTAAGATTTCACAACACAGTAAAAATGACCATACAGCGAGAAGTGACTCATGCCGTGGTGGAGGGTCACTAGTAAGTGTTTGCCCCCCCCCCCCCCCTTTCTCCTTACGTGTGGCGTGATGGCGTCCAAGAATATTTTGTAGGTCTTGTACTCCTTCAGGGTCTCCTCGAACTTGGACATCTCAGACTTGATGGCCATGATGGCCACGTGGATCTTCTTGATCTCGTTCGTCTTCTCCATCTTCATTTTGGCCTCGTTTTCTGCCCTACCACCACACACCACACGCCGCTACACACTGCTCAGGGGAACCAACCATTGTGCAGCAATGTTCTTATGGAAACTAAAGTAGGTATGTTCAGTGACTGGGCTAAACTGTTTTGGCTTTCCAGATACAATCATTTTATAGGGAGTTGTGTACATACCTATCTGAGCTGAAATCTCTCCCACTGTCAGCAACAACAGTAATGTATTTGAAGTGTAATGAACAACTGACAAGAGTTTTTCCTCTTCCAGTTCTAATCATCTGCTTGAGCATAAGTGTTTTTTTTTTACAACAGTATAATATATAAAGCACAATGACCAGTGGACTGGAATTTTTTTTCCTTTATCAGATCCACTCAGTTTGGGTAAAGATGGAGATGTCCCCATCTCTCAGGTGAGTACGACCTGTTTGAACTTGGGAGAAGAGTGGCAGAATGGTTCAGACGTTCGTCTGCCAGTAACTAAACTCAAGGTTCCAGGGTTTGCTCCCCGCAGACGCCTCGACTTTTCTCCCCAGTCTGACCGAAAAATCGAACTGAACGTTTAGTCCTTCGGAAAGGGATGAAAAACGAGTTGGACCCATGTGCCTTCTGGCTGTGCACACTCAAGATTCCACGGCAGTTGAAAATCGTGAAGAGCAGGGCATTGCCCGGCTGCCTTGGTATAAAACATTGGAAAGATAGGTTGATTTCCCAGGTCCTTCCCCTTGGAGACCAATTAGCCTTCATGCCTTTCTTAAATCTTGGTTAAAAAAAAATGTGAACATGAAATATGAATCTGAAGTGAGGGAGAGGGGACGGATGCCGCCCTCGTGGTGCTGGCCCCGGGAAAAGTTGAAGTCCCTGCCAACTCACTCCCAAAGGACCCCAGGGTTACAAAACTATCTAGGTAAGACCTCAGGACCTGGCCAGCTCATGGGTTTATGTGCAGGCTTAAGGCTTGTACCGAGATCATTGTGGATCTTCTCCATCACACGGCACCTGTGACGTCAGTGCACATGGAATTCATTCCAAGCGCGGAGACGCCATCTTGAGAAACTGAAACCAAAACTGAAACTGAAACTGAAGCTCTTGCGTGCATATTGTTATGCACAATATCAAACATGCACGTTAAAGATCCTCCAACCATGTGAGTGTTCAATGGTATGTTGATATACAGACACATCAACCAAGCATGCACACTACAAACATAGAGTAAGACTGCCTTAATGGACGCTGGCTGTGGCTAAAAAACACGGCTGTACACGTAAAGTCTTTCAGGTATATTGGATGTAGTTCCTATACGTGTAGTTGCAGCCCATGAACAACACAAAACAACAGTTGTGACGATAACTTACACCTTGATAATAGTAATAACTTACACCTTGATAATAGTCATGATAACTTACACCTTGATAATAGTCACGATAACTTACACCTTGATAATAGTCATAACTTACACCTTGATAATAGTCACGATAACTTACACCTTGATAATAGTCATGATAACTTACACCTTGATAATAGTCATTATGATAACTTATATCTTGATAATAGTCATAACTTACACCTTGATAATAGTCATAACTTACACCTTGATAATAGTCACGATAACTTACACCTTGATAATAGTCATAACTTACACTTGATAATAGTCACGATAACTTACACCTTGATAATAGTCATAACTTACACCTTGATAATAGTCATTATGATAACTTATATCTTGATAATAGTCACGATAACTTACACCTTGATAATACTAATAGTCATGATAACTTACACCTTGATAATAGTCACGATAACTTACACCTTGATAATAGTCATGATAACTTACACCTTGATAATAGTCACGATAACTTACACCTTGATAATAGTCATTATAACTTACACCTTGATAATAGTCATGATAACTTACACCTTGATAATAGTCATTATAACTTACACCTTGATAATAGTCATGATAACTTACACCTTGATAATAGTCATTATAACTTATACCTTGATAATAATCACGATAACTTACACCTTGATAATAGTCATGATAACTTACACCTTGACAATAGTCATTATAACTTACACCTTGATAATAGTCATGATAACTTACACCTTGATAATAGTCATGATAACTTACACTTTGATAATAGTCATGATAACTTACACCTTGATAATAGTCATGATAACTTACACCTTCATAACAGTCATAATTTACACCTTGATAATAGTCATGATAACTTACACCTTGATAATAGTAATGATAACTTACCACCTTGATAATAGTCACGATAACTTACACCTTGATAATAGTCATTATAACTTACACCTTTGATAATAGTCACGATAACTTACACCTTGATAACAGTCACGATAACTTACACCTTGATAATAGTCACAATAACTTACACCTTGATGGCCTCAACAGAGTTCTTGTCGTTCTCC
>JAPXFY010000018.1:3555747-3570747 GCA_030674185.1 Monoplex corrugatus
ATGGACACTTCACTGTGTAAGACGTGTTGTTATAATCGTTACACAACAGACGTGGACACTTCACTGTCTAAGACGTGTTGTTATAATCGTTACACAACAGACGTGGACACTTCACTGTCTAAGACGTGTTGTTATAATCGTTACACGACAGACATGGACACTTCACTGTGTAAGACGTGTTGTTATAATCGTTACACGACAGACATGGACACTTCACTGTGTAAGACGTGTTGTTATAATCGTTACACGACAGACATGGACACTTCACTGTGTAAGACGTGTTGTTATAATCGTTACACAACAGACATGGACACTTCACTGTGTAAGACGTGTTGTTATAATCGTTACACAACAGACATGGACACTTCACTGTGTAAGACGTGTTGTTATAATCGTTACACAACAGACGTGGACACTTCACTGTGTAAGACGTGTTGTTATAATCGTTACACAACAGCGTGGACACTTCACTGTGTAAGATGTGTTGTTATAATCGTTACACAACAGACGTGGACACTTCACTGTGTAAGACGTGTTGTTATAATCGTTCCACAACAGACATGGACACTTCACTGTGTAAGACGTGTTGTTATAATCGTTCCACAACAGACATGGACACTTCACTGTGTAAGACGTGTTGTTATAATCGTTACACAACAGACGTGGACACTTCACTGTGTAAGACGTGTTGTTATAATCGTTACACAACAGACGTGGACACTTCACTGTCTAAGACGTGTTGTTATAATCGTTACACAACAGACGTGGACACTTCACTGTGTAAGACGTGTTGTTATAATCGTTGCACAACAGACATGGACACTTCACTGTGTAAGACGTGTTGTTATAATCGTTACACAACAGACGTGGACACTTCACTGTGTAAGACGTGTTGTTATAATCGTTGCACAACAGACATGGACACTTCACTGTGTAAGACGTGTTGTTATAATCGTTACACAACAGACGTGGACACTTCACTGTGTAAGACGTGTTGTTATAATCATATCCACCTGCCTCATTATGCTCACAACTTATATATGTATCTACATGAACCACAGTCTGAAATTCTGTTTACAGTTTGTTCAAGACGGATCAATCGCTCTCGGATAAGCCCATATGCGCTCCACCCAAATCTTTAGCAATCATCTGGCAGACTCCTCGAACCTGCGCGAAACAATATACGCTGGGTAGGACTTAAAACATTTTTGAGCCTGTGGCTAAGGATCATCTGGAGACCTACAAGGATGCGTTCTATCACTGCTTCTTTTCGACAGCTACATGGACAGAATTACTCAAGGAGAAAACCCTGATCCAGAAGCTGTCAATGAGCGTTATTTGCTGATGACTAAGCGAACGTGGACTATGACAAACGCAAAACTATAACAACAGCTGTGAAAACTATGGCATGAACATCAACATGAACAACAAGACAGAGGTTCCAAATATACATACTTTCCAAAGAATGCTAAACCAGAGATTCAAAATTGAACAGTATAATGCCAAAATAAACTTTCACTTGTCCTTTTTTAATGCTCAGTGGAACAACTATAGATCAATGTTCCCTGTATAGAAAACAGACTTTCTTCATGACATGTTTTTTTAAATATTGATGCACATAATGAAATCATTATTGATTAGAATATTGTTTTATATGTTTTGTAGACTATAGGTTTTCTTTTTTTTTATGTGAATAATTATTATGAATTGAAATTATTATTATTTGTTTTTGTTTTGTTTTGTTACTAAATTGTTGATGTCTATTCCTGTGAAAAAATGAATAAAAAAAGGTAAAACTTTTTAAAAAAAAAACAAGACAGAGGTCATGTCAGTAGAGTGAACAGTTGACAGGTTGGACACTGGAATCAAAGGGCAAAATCTTCATTAAATTACTTGGGACGTTTAGAGGACATTTTACAAGGCAAGAAAAATTAGAACATCTGGTCTCAGCAGAAAAGCTGGAGGGAATGAGAACACCAGGTAGACTCGGGGAAAAATACTGGACGGACTTGCGGGGTGACTGAGGACAAAAGGGTGGAAGATGTACTCGCAGCGACAAGGAATAGATTCGTAGGGAGGGCCAAGATCGCCAACGCCATGCGGCAGAGCACATGATGATGATGATGATGACGATGATGATGATGATGACGACGATGATGATGATGGAGTACTTGGGAAGCATATTTACTAAGATGGGAAAATGGGACAGAGAAATTAACACCACAGTCCAAAAGGCAAATGCTGTGAACTACCAACTTTCATCTTCTCTAAAAACACCACAGCATCTTTATGGAAACAAAAGCCTGAGTTATCAGTACAATCTGTTACCCACACTGACTTACCAGTGATAGAGGTGGACATTACACACAACACTTGACAGACAGATCACTGAGAGACAGATCACTGACAGATAGATCACTGAGAGACAGATCACTGACAGATAGATCACTGAGAGACAGATCACTGAGAGACAGATCACTGACAGATAGATCACTGACAGATAGATCACTGAGAGACAGATCACTGACAGATAGATCACTGACAGATAGATCACTTAGAGACAGATCACTGACAGATAGATCACTTAGAGACAGATCACTGACAGACAGATCACTTAGAGACAGATCACTGACAGATAGATCACTTAGAGACAGATCACTGACAATAGATCACTGAGAGAAGATCACTGACAGACAGATCACTGGACAGATAGACATAGATCACTTAGAGACAGATCACTGACAAATAGATCACTGACAGATAGATCACTGAAGACAGATCACTGACAGAAGATCACTAGAGACAGATCACTGACAGATAGATCACTGAAGACAGATCACTGAGAGACAGATCACTAGAGACAGATCACTGACAGACAGATCACTGAGAGATCAGATCACTGACAGATCAGATCACTACAGACAGATCACTGACAGACAGATCACTGACAGATAGATCACTGAAGACAGATCACTGGACAGACAGATCACTGAGAGACTAGATCACTGACAGACAGATCACTGAAGACAGATCACTGAGAGATAGATCACTGACAGACAGATCACTGAGAGACAGATCACTGAGAGACAGATCACTGACAGATAGATCACTGAGAGAGATCATGACAGAAGATCACTGACAGATAGATCACTGACAGAAGATCACTGACAGACAGATCACTGACAGATAGATCACTGAGAGACAGATCACTGACAGATAGATCACTGAGAGACAGATCACTGACAGATAGATCACTGACAGATAGATCACTTGAAGACAGATCACTGACAGATAGATCACTTAAGACAGATCACTGAAGAAGATCACTGAAGAAGATCACTGAGAGACAGATCACTGACAGATAGATCACTTAGAGACAGATCACTGACAGATAGATACTAGAGACAGATCACTGACAGATAGATCACTGACAGATAGATCACTTAGAGACAGATCACTTAGAGACAGATCACTGACAGATAGATCACTGAGAGACAGATCACTGACAATAGATCACTTAGAGACAGATCACTGACAGATAGATCACTGACAGATAGATCACTGAGAGACAGATCACTGACAGATAGATCACTGAGAGACAGATCACTGACAGATAGATCACTGAGAGACAGATCACTGACAGATAGATCACTTAGAGACAGATCATTTAGAAGACAGATCACTGACAGATAGATCACTGAGAGACAGATCACTGACAATAGATCACTGAGAGACAGATCACTGACAGACAGATCACTGACAGAAGATCACTGAGAGACAGATCACTGACAGATAGATCACTGAGAGAGATCAGATCACAGAGACAGATCACTGAGACAGATCACTGAGAGAAGATCACTGAGAGACAGATCACTGACAGATAGATCACTGAGAGACAGATCACTGACAAATAGATCACTTAGAGACAGATCACTGACAGATAGATCACTGAGAAGATAGACCTTAGGACAATCATAATGATCACAGGACAGATCACTGACAGACAGATCACTTAGAGACAGATCACTGACAATAGATCACTGAGAGACAGATCACTGACAGATAGATCACTTAGAGACAGATCACTGACAAATAGATCACTGAGAGACAGATCACTGACAGATAGATCACTTAGAGACAGATCACTGAGAGACAGATCACTGGAGACAGATCACTTAGAGACAGATCACTTAGAGACAGATCACTGAGACAGATCACTGAGAGACAGATCACTGACAAATAGATCACTTAGAGACAGATCACTGACAGATAGATCACTTAGAGACAGATCATGACAGACAGATCACTGACAGACAGATCACTGACAGACAGATCACTGACAGACAGATCACTGACAGACAGATCACTGACAGACAGATCACTGAGAGACAGATCACTGACAGACAGACCACTGAGAGACAGATCACTGACAGACAGATCACTGACAGACAGATCACTGAGAGACAGATCACTTAGAGACAGATCACAGAGAGACAGATCACTGAGAGACAGATCACTGACAGACAGATCACTGAGAGACAGATCACTGAGAGACAGATCATTGAGAGACAGATCACTGAGAGACAGATCACTGAGAGACAGATCACTGAGAGACAGATCACTGAGAGACAGATCACAACCTGTCAGATAAGACGTGTCAGAAGAGCAGCAGGCAATACCAACACAGACACAGACATGATAAGAAATGAAGACAGACACGACACGTGTCAACCATTCCATTACAGAACAGCAGATCCAGCGATCTGCCTACCAAAGATGGAACCTTCAACCTGTATTTTATCACATGGTGCTGTACATGTAATCAACTGCGTTGCCGGCACCACTAGATCTAGATCTTAGCTGTCGAACTAAGCAGTATGATGACACTCATTGCCCACACACTTCATCATCATCATCATCATCATCATCATCATCATCATCATCATCATCATCAGGTGCCCTGCCGCATGGCGTTGGCGATCATGGACTTCCATCCACCTCTATCTCTCGTTGCCCCTAGCATCTCCCCCCACCCTCCTCGTCCCCAGCCACTCTGCAAGTTCGTCAAGCATTCTCTCCCTGGGTCTACCTGGTGCTCTCTTTCCCTCCAGCTTTCCTGTTGTGACCAGCTGCTCCAAATTCCTCTTTCCTCATAAATGGCCTATATAAATGTTGCCTGTCTTTTCCTAATCTTCCTTATGAGTGATCTACTTGTGTCGGCCTCCATCAAGACTGTCTCGTTTGTTTTCTTATAGCCACATACTTACACAAAGGAAAACAGATCTTGGCTGTCGAACTAAGCAGCATGATGACACTCATTGCTACACATACATACACAAATGAAAACAGATCTTGTCTGCTGAGTGAAGCAGCACAATGTCACTCATCGCTGCACATACACGAATAAAAAGATCATCTTGGTTATAGAATATAAGCAACATGTAGTCATGGCTCCACAAGAACAGACAACGATCAGTTCTAACTGTCGACTTACTCTTCCTTTTCTGTGTCAGAGGGGACAGACGTTTCGCCATGTTTGCCATGTATATGTCAAGGCCAGTACAAAACACTTGTAAGTCATTTAATATTCACACAACAACTATGTTCATCAAAGATACCTGATCACTGATCATGAACTACCGTGTATCACAAGTCTAATCTGTGACGTCATCCTGGGGCTATGACGGTGTTAACGTCAGCGATACGGGATGCAGAAGCTGAACATGACTTTCTCCGAAACACTTCTGCAGTTTGTACGGTTTGGTCACATCATCCGCCATAACACACTGTCTAAGACCATCCTCCTGGCTACTGTAAGAGTGAAAGAAGGCCGTCACTTGAGGTGGACAGAGGAAGAGCTGGATGGCAAATATCAAAGACTGGACCAACCTCTGTATGTTTGAGCTGGGGATTGTTGTTGTTGTTTGTTTTCTTGCTGTATCTCAGAGATAGAGATGCAGGATCCTCTCTACTGCTGTGTCTCATAAACACCCCTCATCCATATCATCACACTGCTTACGGGATTTCAAAGGGAAAAAGCAAACCGCTAGATGCCACCGTTATGTTTCCATTTTGGGCTGTTCAAAGTCTACAGTTGGAGTTTATTCAAGTCGGATTCATCGCACTTAGACAATTCCGTATGTGATCCACTAAATTTACGTCTTTTCCCTGGCAGCCTCCTTGACCCCGTGCTGGTTCATCATCATCATCAGGTGCCTTGCCGCATGTCGTTGGCGATTATGGACTTCCATCTGTCTCTAAATTTCTTGTTGCCTCAAGCATCTCTTCCATCCTCCTTGTCCCCAGCCACTCTGCAAGTCCGTCTAGTATCCTCTCCCTGGGTCTACCTGGTGCTCTCTTTCCCTCCAGCTTTCCTGTTGTGACCAGGTGCTCCAATTCCCCTGTCCTCATAAAATGGCCTATGAATGGTGCCTGGTCTTTTCCTAATCTTACTTATGAATGATCTACTTGTGTCTGCCTCCATGAAGACTGTCTCGTTTGTTTTCTTTGCTGTCCATGGAACTCTCAACATCCTTCTTAGAAACCACATCTCGGCTGCCTCATTCTTGTTCTTGTTTTGCTTGTTGACTGTCCACGCCTCACAACCGTACAACAGTATTGGTTCTACATAACATTCAAGGACTCTCTTCCTGATGTTAACAGATAGGCATTTGTTGGTAAGAATGCTTTTCATCGTCTTGAATGTTGTTTTGGCTTGGCCGATTCTGCTGGCTATTTCTGATGTGCATCTGCCGTCTGGTGAAATGATCGTTCCCAAGTATTTAAACTTATCAACCTGTCTCAAGGTTGTGCCGTTTGCTGTTATTTTGCATGAGGGGACTTCATGTTTTTTACTGATCACCATGACTTCAGTCTTCCTGCTGTTTAGTTCCAACCCCTTACCTTTGCTTTCTATTTCAAGTATATTCACAAGGTTTTGTAGGTCCCTTTCACTTTCTGCAATTATCACGGTGTCATCTGCGTATCAAATGTTGTTTATCATTTTTCCTCCGACCTTTAATCCAGGGTCTTCCTCTAGGTTTCTCATGATGTTTTCCCGTGCTGGTTAGGTCTTGGAATGAAGGAGAGGGGGAAACTGGTCCTATGAATGACTGAGCTGACACCATTTCGTAGCAGGAGCATTGTGGTGGGCAGGCAACAGACCAGTTTTTATTCTACAAGCTGGGAAATGAAACCCAGACATCTGATCTTGAGTCCACGGCTCCACTGCAAGAACCAGCGGGACTACATGTAAATAAAACTTTCTTCTGTACATGTACTACAGACCACACGGTTTTTTACCGACCTCTTGTAACACTAACAGCCACAGTGTGTACATAGTTCTGTGGATAGTAACATATATAACCGACCTCTTGTAACACTAACAGCCACAGTGTGTACCAGAGTTTTGTGGACAGTAACATATATAACCGACCTTTTGTAACACTAACAGTCACAGTGTGTACCAGTGTTCTGTGGACAGTAACATATATAACCGACCCCTTGTAACACTAACAGCCACAGTGTGTACATAATTCTGTGGACAGTAACATATATAACCGACCTCTTGTAACAGTAACAGCCACAGTGTGTACCAGAGTTTTGTGGATAGTAACATATATAACCGACCTCTTGTAACACTAACAGCCACAGTGTGTACATAGTTCTGTAGACAGTAACATATATAACCGACCCCTTGTAACACTAACAGCCACAGTGTGTACATAGTTCTGTAGACAGTAACATATATAACCGACCTCTTGTAACACTAACTAGTAACAGCCATAGTGAGTACCAGAGTTCTGTGGACAGTAACATATACAACCGACCTCTTGTAACACTAACAGCCACAGTGTGTACATAGTTCTGTGGACAGTAACATATATAACCGACCCCTTGTAACACTAACAGCCACAGTGTGTACCAGAGTTCTGTGGACAGTAACATATACAACCGACCCCTTGTAACACTAACAGCCACAGTGTGTACCAGAGTTCTGTGGACAGTAACATATATAACCGACCCCTTGTAACACTAACAGCCACAGTGTGTACATAGTTCTGTGGACAGTAACATATATAACCGACCTCTTGTAACACTAACGCCACAGTGTGTACCAGTGTTCTGTAGACAGTAACATATATAACTGACCCCTTGTAACACTAACAGCCACAGTGTGTCCAGTGTTCTGTAGACAGTAACATATATAACCGACCCTTGTAACACTAACAGCCACAGTGTGTACATAGTTCTGTAGACAGTAACATATATAACTGACCCCTTGTAACACTAACAGCCACAGTGTGTACATAGTTCTGTAGACAGTAACATATATAACGACCTCTTGTAACACTAACAGCCACAGTGTGTACATAGTTCTGTGGACAGTAACATATTAACCGACCCTTGTAACACAAACAGCCACAGTGTGTACATAGTTCTGTAGACAGTAACATATATAACCGACCCTTGTAACACTAACAGCCACAGTGTGTACATAGTTCTGTGGACAGTAACATATATAACCGACCCTTGTAACACTAACAGCCACAGTGTGTACATAGTTCTGTAGACAGTAAACATATATAACCGACCCCTTGTAACACTAACAGCCACAGTGTGTACATAGTTCTGTGGACAGTAACATATATAACCGACCCCTTGTAACACTAACAGCCACAGTGTGTACATAATTCTGTGGACAGTAACATATATAACTGACCCCTTGTAACACTAACAGCCACAGTGTGTACCAGAGTTCTGTAGACAGTAACATATATAACCGACCCTTGTAACACTAACAGCCACAGTGTGTACATAGTTCTGTGGACAGTAACATATATAACCGACCCCTTGTAACACTAACAGCCACATGTGTACAAATTCTGTGGACAGTAACATATATAACCGACCCTTGTAACACTAACAGCCACAGTGTGTACATAGTTCTGTAGACAGTAACATATATAACCGACCCCTTGTAACACTAACAGCCAGTGTGTACATAATTCTGTGGACAGTAAACATATATAACCGACCCTTGTAACACTAACAGCCACAGTGTGTACAGTTCTGTAGACAGTAACATATATACGACCCTTGTAACACTAACAGCCACAGTGTGTACATAGTTCTGTGGACAGTAACATATATAACGACTCTTGTAACACTAACAGTCACAGTGTGTACCAGAGTTCTGTGGATAGTAACGTATATAACCGACCCTTGTAACATTAACAGCCACAGTGTGATACATAGTTCTGTGGACAGTCAAACGTATAACTGACCTCTAGTAACAGTGTGCACAGAGTTCTGTGGACAGTCAAACGTATAACTGACCTCTAGTAACAGTGTGTACCAGACAGAGTTCTGTGGACAGTCAAACATATAACTGACCTCTAGTAACAGTGTGTACCAGAGATTCTGTGGACAGTCAAACGTATAACTGACCTCTAGTAACAGTGTGTACCAGAGTTATGTGGACAGTCAAACGTATAACTGACCTCTAGTAACAGTGTGTACCAGACAGAGTTCTGTGGACAGTCAAACGTATAACTGACCTCTAGTAACAGTGTGTACCAGACAGAGTTATGTGGACAGTCAAACGTATAACTGACCTCTAGTAACAGCCAGTGTGTACAGGTATGTGGACAGTCAAACGTATAACTGACCTCTAGTAACATCCAGTGTATACAGAATTCTGTGGACAGTCAAACGTATAACTGACCTCTAGTAACATCCAGGGTAAAACGTGTGTCGTCAAAGATGCCATGTCCCAGGTGAGTAGCTGACTTCTGCACGTCTTCTTCCGACTTGACAGGGTGGATGATGGCCGCTGGCCGACGGTTGGCCCGGCTACAATATGTCGTCTTTTCGTGCACATGCAAACGTCTCTGAGTTATTCTCTCCTGAAGAGAAAAACAAGAAAATGAGCTTCATGGTGACTTTGTACTGAAAGTAAACTACATACGAAGGATCTGGGATATGTTTTGTTCATTTGTTTTGTTTTCCTTTTTGTTTTGTTTTGATTATGAGTACATTCAATTCTCTTTCAGCGCGTGGATTTCCAAATCAATGATCAATCAAGCAATAAACATCAGTCATAAATCAATCAATTAAAACTAAAGACAACCGAAATGTGTGGCATGGGGATAGTGACACAGGGGCTGTGCAGAAAATGGGGCAGCAAATAAAGATACAAGTCCCTCAGTTAAGACAGTTTGTCTGCAGTCCATTACTGTATGTTGGTTTGATTATTGTTGATGTGATATAAAGTTTGTGAATACATTTTGTTTACACCAAGAAAAGATCTCGTGGAGTACTGCACGTTCATAGCCCTACATAGTTTCATGCGCCCGCACCAAAAGTTAGGTGTACTCCACCTGTTTCTTGGTGCGTCTGCACCAAATGCTAGGATTTCTCTCACAAGAAGCTAAGTGTAACTACCTGTTTCTTGATGTACCCACACCAAAAGCTAAGTGTACTCCACCTGTTTCTTGGTGTATCAGCACCAAACGCTAAGTGTACTCCACTTGTTTCTTGGTGTATCTGCACCAAACACTAAGTGTACTCCACCTGTTTCTTGGTGTATCTGCACCAAAACTTAAGTGTACCCCATCTGTTTCTTGGCATATCTGCACCTAAAGCTAAATGTACCCCACCTGTTTCTTGGTGTGTCTGCACCTAAAGCTAAATGTACCCCACCTGTTTCTTGGTGTGTCTGCACCTAAAGCTAAATTTACCCACCTGTTTCAAATGTACCCACCTGTTTCTTGGTGTGTCTGCACCAAAAGCTAAGTGTACCCCACCTGTTTCTTGGCGTATCTGCACCAAAAGCTAAATGTACCCCATCTGTTTCTTGGTGTGTCTGCACCAAAAGCTAAATGTACCCCATCTGTTCTTAGTGTGTCTGCACCAAAGCTAAATATACCCCACCTGTTTCTTGGTGTGTCTGCACCAAAAGCTAAGTGTACCCCACCTGTTTCTTGGCGTATCTGCACCAAAAGCTAAATGTACCCCATCTGTTTCTCGGTGTGTCTGCACCAAAAGCTAAATGTACTCCACCTGTTTCTTGGTGTGTCTGCACCTAAAGCTAAATGTACCTCACCTGTTTGTTGGTGTGTCTGCACCAAACGCTAAATGTACCCCCACCTGTTTCTTGGTGTGTCTGCACCAAAAGCTGGGGGTACCCTACCATTTTTGATGCACCTAGATCAAAAGCTTAGTGTACACCACCTGTTTCTTCCTTTGTCGCTCCTTGTCCCTCAGCAGGAAGATCTCGTGGTCGGGTGGCATGATGAAAGGATTCTGATTGGCGGGTAGTCGACCTGGCTGTGTCATCTGCTCTGGCCCACCCGACCGGTCTGTGTCAGGGAAGGCAACTCTGCCTTCAGAATGAGGAGATAGCCGGCTTGGACTTACTGCCAGACATACACAGAAATTCCGTTTTCAGTGTTTTGATTTATGTGTGTGTGTGTGTGTGTGTGTGTGTGTGTGTGTGTGTGTGTGTGTGTGTGTGTGTGTGTGTGTGTGTGTGTGTGGTGTCGCGCACGCGCATGTTGTATGTGTGTATGTGTATGTTGTGGTGTGTTGTTTGTGTGTATGTGTGTGTGTGTTTCTCTGTGTGTGTGTGTATGTTTGTTTCTATGTATATATGATAATTATTATATGTATGTTAATGTTGTACGTAGGTCCACCCATAAACATGACTTATACGCTAAGGTCTCTCTGTTTGATCCTAAACTGGTAAAGTCAACAAATTACAGATATAATCAAACATTGGCAACCACAAACATAATCAAACAATATCAACCAATCACAGACACAATCAATGCCAACCACAGACATAATCAAACAATGGCAACAAACCACAGACATAATCAAACAATGACAAGCATAGAAATAAACAAACAGTGAAAACCAACTATAAAAATGATTAACAATAACAACCAACCAGAGACAAAATGACACAAACAATAACAACCAACCAAAGACATAATGACACAAACAGTAACAACCAACAAAGACATATGACACAAACAATGACAACCAACCAAAGACATAATGACACAAACAATGACAAACCAACCAAAGACATAATGAACAAAACAATGATAACCAACCAAAACATAATGACACAAACAATGACAACCAACCAAAGACATAATGACACAATGACAACCAACCAACGACATAATGACACAAACATACAACCAACCAAAGACATAATGACACAAACAATGACAACCAACCAAAGACATAATGACACAAACAATGACAACCAACCAAAGACATAATGACACATAATGACAACCAACCAAAGACAAAATGACACAAACAATAACAACCAACCAAAGACATAATGACACAAACAATGACAACCAACCAAAGACATAATGACACAAACAATGACAACCAACCAAAGACATAATGACACAAACAATGACAACCAACCAAAGACATAATGACACAAACAATGACAACCAACCAAAGACATAATGACACAAACATGACAACCAACCAAAGACATAATGACACAAACAGTGAACAACCAACCAAAGACATAATGACACAAACAATGACAACCAACCAAAGACATAATGACACAAACAATTACAACCAACCAAAGACATAATGACACAAACAATTACAACCAACCAAAGACATAATGACACAAACAATGACAACCATGAAAACAATCAATCACAGCCGACCGAAAACATAATTATAATTGTGACCTCCCACCACGAAATCAGTCTTAACTCGCAGTTCGTTGAACGGCACTAAGAGCTGAAAAGGTGACTGAGGGTCTGTCTGGGGTGTTTTGACTTTTTCTCAAAATTGATTTCTGTAGACTATAAAACTATTAAAAGTATAATCTATCCCCCTCAGAATTTTTTTTCTTGAAAAAATATTATCAATCAATTTAAAATGGTATTTTAATGTACTGATCGCAACAGAAAGAACGCAATTTCCTACCAAAAGTACTTATTTTTGTCTCTATATAAACCGTAATCTGTGCAATACCCGCACATGTAATATACTGACGGAAAGTTCTTTGGTGCACCTTTCAGATAATGACAGCGAAAATTAGAAACAAACTGGGTCAAAGCCACCAAATAAAGAAATTTGAGGAAAATGTGTAGGAGAGCACACATAAACTTTAGAGGCCGTTTTCTCAAAATGGCCGTCATACAACTTAATGACTTTAATTAAACATACATAACTTCTACGTTTTTTTGAGTACAAGCTTTATTCAAGTACCAAAATAATCAGCAGAATGTACACTTTCCAGTGATATGTATATCTCAAAATGCCCAAAATGCTAGTTAAGACTGATTTCATGGTGGGAGGTCACAATTAATCAATGACGATCACAGAGATAACCAAACAAAGACAACGAATCAAACAAAGAGCCAAGCAAACAAAGGCAGACACAGTACAGGTGTACATGACTTACGACCAGAAGGCATGGAAGAGACAGTGGTGGTCATGAAGGAGGGCTGTACCGTCATCCCAGCCTTGAATTGCTGTGTGTCTGCCATCATCACTGTCATCAACATCAACATCAGACACATCAAACCAATCATCTACATCAATCTACATGTACTACTATTCTAATCAATCACCGGACAGACACAGATACACACGCACGTACGCACGCGCGCGCGCGCGCGCCGCGAACACACACACACACACACACACACACACACCACACACTCACATCACCTACCTCTGACCGATACGAAGTAATGGCCCTTAAAAACCAGCCAGCCAACCCGAGAAACTTAAAAAGCAAAACGAACACAAAATTTCACAGCCAATCGATTTCAGCTTTCAGTGCTAAATGAGTCAATGCACATATGTGGCATAATAAATGAATAATGTTGACGAGCCTCAATGCATTTGATCGTAGTCAATCAATCCTCACATGAAAAATAATACATAAATACATATATATTGCTGTTAGGCCCCAAAGCATTTGGATTTGATAGTTGTGATGAATTAAAGCTGAGACCTACATCATGCATGAATAGCTTTCAGACATCACGCGGCCTTACATTAATTTGATTAAAGAATAGACCTAGACAGACATAGATCGTGTTCGTTCGCGTTTTCGGAACTGTAGAGAAAATATTTGATTCTAATTCAATAATTGTACTGAAATTGATGTTAAAACATAGAAAAGATAGTTGTATTGAAATTGATAAAAGTATTTAATTGTATTGACAGCAGTAATGACAGTCGTGTACACTCTAAATGTGCTGTAGATCTATTTCCATATCTAAAACAGACCTAGATCTAGCTTTATCTAAAATTGCAAATACCTAGGCTTTAGTTTAGATCTATTACACAGATCATCTGTCAGATGTGCGTCTGATAGGTCACGCACCACTTGGCCATTGCAAAAATGAAAGGAAAATATCAGCATCTTACCTGATATTTTGATAATATAAATTGGGCCTTAGAGAAATCAGTCGTTGTGAAAGAACACAGACGATCTTCTGTTGTTATTATCACTGGCTTGTTTCTACTTCAGTCGTTGGACGAAGCGGAAGTATTTCCGTTTCCGGAAAGGAAATTATCGATACCGAAACTAGGTTTTAAAAAATGAAACTATAGTAACATTCGTTTATAATACACACACGCTTGCATAAAACAGAATGTGCTTGTTATTCCAGAGCTTTTATCAGGAAGAGGTGGTGGGAGATGGTGGATTTTCCAACCTACTTATATTTTGTTTTCGCACTTCTCTGCTGAGCTTTTTAGAACATTATAGAAATGTTTCTTTATAACGGATAACTTATCCCCAGGTGTCAAACTTTATTGTATGTATTTGACTGATAACGACACACATACGTACAGGGTAAAACTGAGCCAACGGAACGAGATATGACTGACTTGCTGGTTATCTTCCTTATGTTAATGACTGGATATTATTAGTGTGTGTGTGTGTGTGTGTGTGTGCATGCGTGCGTGCGTGCGTGCGGGCGTGCGTGC
>JAPXFY010000018.1:3573247-3580747 GCA_030674185.1 Monoplex corrugatus
TGTGTCAGTGGCGGTGTGACATTGTGCTGTGTCTGGTACACACCTCTGTGTGTCAGTGTCACAGTGACAGTGTGACATTGTGCTGTGTCTGGTACACATCTCTTGTGTCAGTGTCAGTGACAGTGTGACATTGTGCTGATGTCTGGTACACACCTCTTGTGTCAGTGACATTGTGCTATGTCTGGTACACACCTCTTGTGTCAGTGACAGTGTGACATTGTGCTATGTCTGGTACACACTCTTGTGTCAGTGACAGTGTGACATTGTGCTATGTCTGGTACACACCTCTTGTGTCAGTGACAGTGACATTGTGTGTGTGGTACACACTTGTGTCAGTGACAGTGTGACATTGTGCTGTGCTGGTAACCTCTTGTGTCAGTGACATGTGACATTGTGCTGTGTCGGTACACACCTCGTGTGTCAGTGACAGTGTGACATTGTGCTGTGTCTGGTACACACCTCTTGTGTCAGTGACAGTGTGACATTGTGCTGTGTCTGGTACACACCTCTTGTGTCAGTATGACATTGTGCTGTGTTCGGTACACACTTCTTGTGTCAGAGTCATTAGAAATTGTGCTGTATAGTCTCGCGTCTAATCTGAATAAAAGGATAAGCCAAAATTGACTGATTGATTAATCAAGCGATCGAATTTTGGTTTCCAACCGTAAAGAAAATGACAGTATAACATTGTTTGGTTCAGCTACTTGATAAAGCAAAAATATAACGAACATAACAAAGAGTAATGAATCAGAATGAAATACCAAACTACTGCCTCAAGACGTTTTAAACAAAAGAATATCCATGACAGTAACAGCAGAAGCAGCAGCAACAACAACAACAACAACAACAACAACGACAACAACAATAACTAAAAATACACAAGTTCACAAATGATCCATACATTACTGATAAGCAATTCATCTAACAAATATTTCACTACGCATACGCACTAAAGATACAAAAGTTAACATATAATCAATGCTTAACTATAACAATAGATAACGTATACACATACATCGATCAAGGAAACAGCAACAAGCAAACAATGACATGAGAGGAGGAAGATGAACGGTGACGGAAAATGTGGCACATCAGCAGACGATCTTGCCATGTACAATTTCCTGCCATTGTTCATACAGGCAGCTTGACTGACCCATGGCAAGATGACTTTTATTGAATGTTCACAGTATTGTTTTTGCCCTAGTGATCTGGTTTTGTTGATGTCTGTGTCACACGATTGACAACGGTGAAATCACTCAATATGTGCGATTGTTGTGTTCGGTGAAAACATATTTTTCTCCACTGAGGATCCATGCGATCAACTTCTTTCGTTTCTGCTCACATTTTTTCTGTGTCCCATATTTCTGATATTTGTTGTTGTCTTTTTTTTGTTTTTCTTTCTTTTTTTTTTTTTGGTCCCACTTTTTACGTCACCTTAAAGACCATAGAAGCTCGGACGGTTTTTACAAAGCTATGATGATGATGATGAGGGTGATAGTCGTGATGCTGAGTTCCATCTAGGATTGAGACTGCTGGTACTTTACATTTACTATCATAACGTATCCTGGCGTCAACCAGGCTCGGAAGATACAGACAGCTGCGGTGTTGGTCAGGACATTTAAACGACCACCCTCGATGACACATTCGTGAAATGGGTGAGACTCGACTGTGTGGTCCTAGTCTTCCCAAAGAGCCCGTTGCACACTTAGCTTCAGTAGGAGTCGGTTGCAGCCGAAAATTCCCACAATGATTTGACAGGGACTGATGGGGGTTCGAACCTACAACCTTCCAGTCGGTAGTCCGTTGCGTTGACCACTGCGCTATGGCAACTTTGTTTTCGTCAGAACGTTCCTGTGCTCTCTACTGTATCGCTGTTTTACGTTTTCCACTGAAACTGGACAATATTACAATAACAATATTACAATATTTATATAGCGCAAAATCTTGATAAAATCAAATCTAAGCGCTGAAACACTCGTCGTGTTGCTGCGTACATTGTTAAGTTAGAGTGACAGGTTGGTTCACTCGAGGCTTCAGGCTTTATTTCCCGTCTAGGCCTTCACTTTTCGGAAAATTGAACTGAACGTCTAGTTCTTCGGAAGGGACGAAAAACGAGTCGGACCCGTGTGCCTTCTGGCCTGCGTATGCTAAAGATCCCACAGCATTTGGAAATCGTGATGAGCAGGGAATTCGCCAGGTTGCCATGGTAAAAAAAACCATTGGAGAGGTAGGTTGATTTGCCAGGTCCCTCCCCTTAAAGGCCAATTAGCCTTCTTGCTTTCTAAAGTCTTGGTCAAAAAAGAAAAGAGTGGCGCTGCACTGCGGCGACACACACCCAAAGGGGAGAGCAGCCCGAGTTTCACATGGTAAACCCACTGAGACAAAAGAAATGAATATGAATATGAATATGAATATGAATATGAATATGAATATGAATATGAATATGAATATGAATATGAAAAGCTTGCCTCTTCACCCAAAGTTGAATCGTCGAGGAATGAGATGATAGAAACCTCTCTACTCTCGGCTCAGCTGTTTAAAGACGGGATTCGATCCTGTCTATGGCTGCTTTACCTTCTACAATTATGAACAGGGTCAGGTACCCATTAACAGCTGGGCGGACATGACGACACACACACGTACAATACTTCCCCGGTCAGGATCGAACTCATGCAGTCAGACTGGTGGACGGAAACTTTACCTCTGCGTCAATTACCTCATAATGAAGTGATGATTGTTGACCCGTCACCCCGAGGTCGTAGGGGAATGAGGTGGTAGAGACCTCAACTTTTCTCAGGGCCAGCATTAATAGGGCGGTGCCCATCTCCTCTCCCTGGCTGTTTGACCTTTCCCTAACTGTGAAGACAGTCAGGTAGCCATTGACAGCTGTTTGACCTTTCCCTAACTGTGAAGACAGTCAGGTACCCATTGACAGCTGTTTGACCTTTCTCTAACTGTGAAGACAGTCAGGTACCCGTTGACAGCTGTTTGACCTTTCCCTAACTGTGAAGACAGTCAGGTAGCCATTGACAGCTGTTTGACCTTTCCCTAACTGTGAAGACAGTCAGGTACCCGTTGACAGCTGTTTGACCTTTCCCTAACTGTGAAGACAGTCAGGTAGCCATTGACAGCTGTTTGACCTTTCCCTAACTGTGAAGACAGTCAGGTACCCATTGACAGCTGTTTGACCTTTCCCTAACTGTGAAGACAGTCAGGTAACCATTGACAGCTGTTTGACCTTTCCCTAACTGTGAAGACAGTCAGGTAGCCATTGACAGCTGTTTGACCTTTCCCTAACTGTGAAGACAGTCAGGTAGCCATTGACAGCTGTTTGACCTTTCCCTAACTGTGAAGACAGTCAGGTACCCGTTGACAGCTGTTTGACCTTTCCCTAACTGTGAAGACAGTCAGGTATCCATTGACAGCTGTTTGACCTTTCCCTAACTGTGAAGACAGTCAGGTAGCCATTGACAGCTGTTTGACCTTTCCCTAACTGTGAAGACAGTCAGGTAGCCATTGACAGCTGTTTGACCTTTCCCTAATGTAAAGACAGTCAGGTAACCATTGACAGCTGTTTGACCTTTCCCTAACTGTGAAGACAGTCAGGTAGCCATTGACAGCTGTTTGACCTTTCCCTAACTGTGAAGACAGTCAAAGGGAGCCATTGACAGCTGTTTGACCTTTCCCTAAGTGTGAAGACAGTCAGGTAGCCATTGACAGCTGTTTGACCTTTCCCTAACTGTGAAGACAGTCAGGTACCTATTGACAGCTGTTTGACCTTTCCCTAAGTGTGAAGACAGTCAGGTACCTATTGACAGCTGTTTGACCTTTCCCTAAGTGTGAAGACAGTCAGGTACCCATTGACAGCTGTTTGACCTTACCCTAACTGTGAAGACAGCCAGATACCCATTGACAGCTGTTTGACCTTTCCCTAACTGTGAAGACAGCCAGGTAACCATTGACAGCTGTTTGACCTTTCCCTAACTGTGAAGACAGTCTGGTACCTATTGACAGCTGTTTGACCTTTCCCTAACTGTGAAGACAGTCAGGTAGCCATTGACAGCTGTTTGACCTTTCCCTAACTGTGAAGACAGTCAGGTAGCCATTGACAGCTGTTTGACCTTTCCCTAACTGTGAAGACAGTCAGGTACCCATTGACAGCTGTTTGACCTTTCCCTAACTGTGAAGACAGTCAGGTACCATTGACAGCTGTTTGACCTTCCCTAATGTGAAGACAGTCTGGTACCCATTGACAGCTGTTTGACCTTTCCCTAACTGTGAAGACAGTCAGGTACCCGTTGACAGCTGTTTGACCTTTCCCTAACAGTGAAGACAGTCAGGTAGCCATTGACAGCTGTTTGACCTTTCCCTAACTGTGAAGACAGTCAGGTACCTATTGACAGCTGTTTGACCTTTCCCTAAGTGTGAAGACAGTCAGGTACCTATTGACAGCTGTTTGACCTTTCCCTAAGTGTGAAGACAGTCAGGTACCCATTGACAGCTGTTTGACCTTACCCTAACTGTGAAGACAGCCAGATGCCCATTGACAGCTGTTTGACCTTTCCCTAACTGTGAAGACAGCCAGGTAACCATTGACAGCTGTTTGACCTTTCCCTAACTGTGAAGACAGTCTGGTACCTATTGACAGCTGTTTGACCTTTCCCTAACTGTGAAGACTGCCAGGTAGCTATTGACAGCTGTTTGACCTTTCCCAAACTGTGAAGACAGTCAGGTACCCATTGACAGCTGTTTGACCTTTCCCTAACTGTGAAGACAGTCAGGTAGCCATTGACAGCTGTTTGACCTTTCCCTAACTGTGAAGACAGTCAGGTACCCATTGACAGCTATTTGACCTTTCCCTAACTGTGAAGACAGTCAGGTAACCATTGACAGCTGTTTGACCTTTCCCAAACTGTGAAGACAGTCAGGTACCCATTGACAGCTGTTGACCTTTCCCTAACTGTGAAGACAGTCAGGTACCCATTGACAGCTATTTGACCTTTCCCTAACTGTGAAGACAGCCAGGTACCCATTGACAGCTGTTTGACCTTTCCCTAACTGTGAAGACAGCCAGGTACCCATTGACAGCTGTTTGACCTTTCCCTAACTGTGAAGACAGCCAGGTACCCATTGATAGCTGGCTAGACTGAAGGCCACCCGAACATATAGCACTTCCATGGGCGTCATGATCGCTCACGTGCAAACGCGTGCAGGCCGATCGGAAGGCGAGTTGTCTACCTTTTAAAATGTAGGGTCTGTTGTAACAGGTATATCCATCCATGGGACTGATTCACCTAAACCTGAGTTTAACACATCTGCCATTTTCTCCTGCTTCTTCGCCACGTTTGGGAAGCTGTCTGCTGGTTTGTTCTTGTTGTTGTTGTTGTTTGTTGTGCCTTTATTCTTTGTTGTCTGTTCTAAACACTTGACGAAGGCCAGTTGGCCGAAAATTTGCGCCTGTCTTGTGTTTTGATTCTAGTGTCGTGTGTGCGTGCTGTTTGTTTGTTTCGTTTCTTAATTTGTTGTTGTTTTTTGTGTGGTTCACCGAAATCTGTTTCACGTCGCTTTAACCCTTGGACTCCCGCACACTAGCCACCAACGGCAAAATCTTAACCCCCTTGACTCTCTCACCCTATCCACCAGTGGATAGAGTGAGAGAGTCAAAGGGTTAAGTTTTTGCTTTGCTAGCATGGTTGACAATATAGGATGCTTGTGGACAGGGTGTTGGAGTCAAAGGGTTAAGTTTTTGCTTTGCTAGCATGGTTGACAATGGAGGATGCTGGTGGACAGGGTGCGGGAATCAAAGGGTTAAACACTGGTGATTTACTACAGGTATACGTGGACAACTGGGATAAGGACCACGGCTTAAGAGGAATCCAGTCTGTAATGGTGTTGTTCCCTGCTATGGCAAGTCCAGCCACCCAAGCCGACAGACATAATTGTCAACATAAAACATTATTGAGGAGTGTTCTGAGTTTACTGTTTTTGTACTTTGTATCTGCTTCTATGCTAGCTGAATGGGTAGCGCAAACTGTGTTAGATTTGAGAAGTTCTATACAACATGGGAGATAATTTTCAAGAGTTATGTCCTTTGATTATAAAACATTTTCCCTGTGATCTGTTCCAGACACAGGTTCCAATACATCAGCTTCCTAACACAGCTGTCGGAGATCTTCCATGATCTTGATGGTCAAACCAACACGTGCACTTCGTTAAGTGATAGTCAGGACAGTGTGTAGTTTTCTGAAGACTGCGTAGCGTCGTTGTGACTGCACGTTGCAGACGACTTTTTTTTTTTAAATGTGTGTGTGCGGCGGGAGTGATGCCGTGAAAATCAGAACGCTGTGATGGTCCTGCCTGATGCTGTATCATCTTCTTTTTATCTGGGTAGGACGGACATTAGTTTGACACGTGAGTGACCTTCACACCTAGATACGTGAATAACTTCACCTACACATGTGAGTGACCTTCACACCTAGATACGTGAATGACTTCACCTGCACACGTGAGTGACCTTCACACCTAGATAACGTGAATTACTTCACCTGCACACGTAAGCAAACTTTGTATGGACCTGTGAATGATCTTCACCTACAAATGTCAGTGACCTAAGATCAGAACACGTGAGAACCTTCATCTAAATATACCAGTGACCTTCACCTTGAAATGTGAATGACCTTCACCTGGACATGTGAGTGACCTTCAAAATTGGACACGTAAGTGACCACCTGGACATATGAATGACTCTCACCTGGACATGTGAGTGACCTTGAGACTTGACACGTGAGTGACCTTCACCATGACATGAGTGACCTTCACCTGGAATGGTGAGTGACCTTAACCATGGGCGGCTTGTTGTCCTGCACGTCAACGTCATCACACTGGCCAGTGTCCTTAAAGGCTCAGACCTCCTCTTCGCTGGACTTGTTCTCAAACACCCGACCTCTGTCCTCAACATTGAGACGGTTTGAGTCTTCAGAATGTCCTTCGACAAGCACAACACCTCTGCCCTCAACATTCCCTCAATCTGATCAACCTTTAGAAGAACCTTCTACGGACATCAATACTTTGACGTTAACACGGAGACTTTCTGGGTCTACAGAAGGTCCTCCTAGGAACATTATACGACCTGATCTTTCAGAAAGTCCTTCTGTAAACTCTAAACTTTCTCCTTCAAAACCGCCACCAGGTCTTCCTGCTGTAGAAGGTTCATCCGGGGAAAGTGGAGATGTCCAGTCGTCGACTCTTAGTCAACCAGAAGCCTCCCTGGACACTTTTTCAAACACCAGATCTCTGTCCACAACATCCACACAGCCAGATCCTTCAGAAGGCTCTTCTACAACTCTACCTACTCCTTTAGAAACAACATATTCGGTTTCAACACGTCTTTCTAGGGACACAGACGAACCTCAGTCTAACTTGAGGTCGTCTGAACCTTTACATGGTTCTTCAACAAACTGTGTATTTTCTCTTTCAACACAACACTGTTCCTCCGCGTCT
>JAPXFY010000018.1:3585747-3593247 GCA_030674185.1 Monoplex corrugatus
GCAGATCCCTCATTCAAACAGCGTGAGTTCGAGTCTGACTCGAGAAAAACTTTATAGATAATAATGATAATAATATGATAATAGTACTAATGAAAATAATAATGATGATGATCATAAAATACTACTACTACTACTACTAATAATATAAGTAATAATAATAATAATATTATTATTATTATCGTCATTATTATTGATGATGATGATGATGATGATGATGATGATGATGATGATGATGATGATGATGATGATGATGATGATGATGATGACAACAATAATACAATGATGATGATAACAATAACAATGATGACAGAAACAGTTATGAAAATGATGATAATATTATAATACTGCAAACAAGTAAACGGTCTCATTCACTAACACACACATGTTGTATTGTTTGGATATGTCACCAGTTTCAAATCAAATAACGTCTTAGACTGAGTATGTTTGCACGCCAAATTCTATTTACAATGTGTGATTTTTGATTTCATTAGATGTCATTTATTGGTTAAGGATGATTGGTGATTTCTGATCTCTTCAGGTGTCAGTTATTGGTTAAGGATAATTGGTGATTTCTGATCTCTTCACATGTCAGTTATGTATACATGGATGATTGGTGATTTCTGACCTCTTCACATGTCAGTTATGTATACATGGATAATTGGTGATTTCTGACCTCTTCACATGTCAGTTATGTATACATGGATGATTGGTGATTTCTGACCTCTTCACATGTCAGTTATGTATACATGGATGATTGGTGATTTCTGATCTCTTCACATGTCAGTTATATATATGGATGATTGGTGATTTCTGATCTCTTCACATTTCAGTTATGTATACATTGATGATTGGTGATTTCTGACCTCTTCACATGTCAGTTATGTATATGGATGATTGGTGATTTCTGACCTCTTCACATGTCAGTTATATATATGGACGATTGGTGATTTCTGATCTCTTCACATTTCAGTTATGTATACATTGATGATTGGTGATTTCTGACCTCTTCACATGTCAGTTATGTATATGGATGATTGGTGATTTCTGACCTCTTCACATGTCAGTTATGTATATGGATGATTGGTGATTTCTGACCTCTTCACATGTCAGTTATGTATACATTGATGATTGGTGATTTCTGACCTCTTCACATGTCAGTTATATATATGGATGATTGGTAATTTCTGATCTCTTCAAATGTCAGTTATGTATACATGGATGATTGGTGATTTCTGGTCTCTTCACATGTCAGTTATGTATATGGATGATTGGTGATTTCTGATCTCTTCACATGTCAGTTATGTATATGGATGATTGGTGATTTCTGGTCTCTTCACATGTCAGTTATGTATACATGGATGATTGGTGATTTCTGGTCTCTTCACATGTCAGTTATATGTGGATGATTGGTAATTTCTGGTCTTTTCAAATGTCAGTTATATATCGATGATTGGTAATTTCTGGTCTCTTCAAATGTCAGTTATATGTCGATGATTGGTAATTTCTGGTCTCTTCAAATGTCAGTTATATGTGGATGATTGGTAATTTCTGGTCTATTCAAATGTCAGTTATATATGGATGATTGGTAATTTCTGATCTCTTCAAATCTTAGTCATGGATCAAGGATATTCTCTCATGAATGAAGGGAAATGCTTGCTCGGTGTTTAAACCCCACGTCTCAAAAGCCAGAGGACTTGGGTTCCAATCCCAGGTCTGAGCGCTAGACGTTTGTATACAATAAGAATATAAACCAAAGTCCCCTGTATGCCTGTATGTAGATCGGGAGAATTGCATGTGAAATATCCATGTCATCAAAGATTTGGGAAAATCCTGTTGACAAGTTCAGTTTGATAGAATAACAAACACAAATAATCAGAAAGAGAAGGAGAAAGAGCGTTACTGGGCTGGTGTGTTCTTCAGGAGACTGACCCACGTTTCACTCAGGACAAACTGTGTTGTAATGAGGAAATGAGAAAATAAACACACACACACACACACACACACAACACACACACACACACACACACACACACGCACCACACACGCACACGCACCGCACACACACACGCACCACACACACCACACCACACCACACACACACACACACACACAACACAAACACACACACACACACACACATACAAACACACACAAACACACAAACAAACACACACACATACACACCAACACACAAACACAACACACACAACACACACACACACAACACAACACACACACACACACACACACACACACACAACACACACACACACACACACACACACACACACACACCACACACACCCCCACACACACACAAACACACACCTGTCTGTACAATACAATACAGTAGAATGTTTTAGATGAACAAAATTCAACGGACTACCACCTGAAGGGCCGTGGGTTCAAATCCCCCATCAATTCTGTCAAAATAATTGTGGGATTTTCGGCGCCAACCGGCTCCTGTCCAGAGCTGACCGTGCCATGGCCTCATTATTTAGACCGGGACCACACAGATGAGTCTCATCCACTCCACCGATGCGCCATTGAGGATGTTGCTGAAATCTCCTGACCACCACCGCAGGTGTCTGTATCTCTCGTGCCTGACTGACGTCAGGATATATTATGATAATACGCGTAGAGTACAGCCTTGTCACGCAGTCCCAATCCTAGATGGAACTCCACAGCATCATGATTATCATCCTCATCGGCATCATCCTCGTCGGCGTCATCCTCGTCGGCATCATCCTCGGTGTCATCATCATCGGCATCATCCTCGTCGGAGTCATCCTTGTCGGCGTCATCATCATCGGTGTCATCCTCATCGGCGTCATCCTCATTGGTGTCATCCTCATCGGCGTCATCTTCATTGGTGTCATCCTCATCGGCGTCATTATCATGGGTATTATCATCATCGGCGTCATCCTCATCGGCGTCATCATCATCGGTGTCATCCTCGTCGGCGTCATCTTCATTGGTGTCATCCTCATCGGCGTCATTATCATGGATATTATCATCATCGGCGTCATCCTCATCGGCGTCATCCTCATCGGTGTCATCCTCATCGGCGTCATCAGCATCGACATCATCATCATCATCGGCATCATCAGCATCGGTGTCATCCTCATCGGCGTCATCATCATCGGCATCATCATCATAGGCATCATCATCATCGGCATCATCATCATCGGTGTCATCATCATCATCGGCATCATCATCATCATCGGCATCATCATCATAAGCATCATCATCATAATAGGCATCATCATCATCGGCATCATCATCATCATCGGCATCATCATCATAAGCATCATCATCATAATAGGCATCATCATCATCGGCATCATCATCATCGGCATCATCATAGGCATCATCGTCATCATCGGCGTCATCCTCATTGGCGTCATCATCATCGGCATCATCATCGTCGTCGGCATCATCATCGGCATCATCATCGTCATCGGCATCATCATCATCATCGGCGTCATCATCATCATCGGCATCATCATCATAGATATCATCCTCATCGGCATCATCCTCATAGGCATCATCCTCATCGGCGTCATCCTCATCGGCGTCGTCATCATCATCATCATTATCATCGGCATTATCCTCATCAGCGTCACCCTCATCGGAGTCATCCTCATCGGCATCATCATCATAGGCATCATCATCCGTATCATCATCATCACCATCGGCATCATCCTCATCGGCATCATCATCATCATAGGCATCATCATCGGCATCATCATCATCGGCATCATCATCATAGGCATCATCATCATCGGTATCATCATCATAGGCATCATCATCATCGGCATCATCATCATAGGCATCATCATCCGTATCATCATCATCACCATCGGCATCATCCTCATCGGCATCATCATCATCATAGGCATCATCATCGGCATCATCATCATCGGCATCATCATCATCGACATCATCATCATCATCGGTGTCATCATCATCGGTGTCATCATCATCATCGGTGTCATCATCATCGGTGTCATCATCATCATCGGTGTCATCATCATCGGTGTCATCATCATCATCGGTGTCATCATCATCGGTGTCATCATCATCATCGGTGTCATCATCATCATCGGTGTCATCATCATCGGTGTCGTCATCATCATCGGTGTCATCATCATCGGTGTCATCATCATCATCGGTGTCATCATCATCGGTGTCGTCATCATCATCGGTGTCATCATCATCGGTGTCATCATCATCGGTGTCATCATCATCATCGGTGTCATCATCATCGGTGTCATCATCATCGGTGTCATCATCATCATCGGTGTCATCATCATCGGTGTCATCATCATCATCGGTGTCATCATCATCATCGGTGTCATCATCATCGGTGTCATCATCATCGGTGTCATCATCAAGGTGTCATCATCATCATCGGTGTCATCATCATCATCGGTGTCATCATCATCGGTGTCATCATCATCATCGGTATCATCATCATCATCGGTGTCATCATCATCATCGGTGTCATCATCATCATCGGCATCATCATAATGGCTTTATGAAGACTGTCCCGGTTTATTTGGTCATTGAAGTGACGTAGAACATTGGGGGTGGGGGTGGGGGGTGAGAAGGTGAGCACAAACAGAACTGTCAAAATGCCATCATCTCTGGACGTTAAACAAAATCACAACATGAAAAACCAAAAGCTTGCGAACCAAAACAACACACACACGCACGCACGCAGGTACACAAACACACACACACACACACACACACACACACACACACACACACACACACACACACACACACACACACACACACACACACACACACACCACTTACATACACAGAGAGAGAGAGAGAACAAACAAACAAACAAACAAACAAACAAACAAACAAAAGGGAAACAAAATAAACTTGCTTTGCTAATGCGTTTATCTTTGACCTTTTACTGAGAGAGAATACAAATAAAATACAAACAAACAAGCAAACACCACCACCAACAACTAAAATCTAAAACTATAAATTTAACGACCTTATATTGTTTAAGAAAACATAACAGACTTATAGATATGGCGCATGTACATGACTTTTTGCTCAATCCATTGTATACACATCTTGGTTTTTTTTTTCCTCTATGATATTGTAATAATGTTCAGCAATCATTGTATTTATTTGTGTTTTGTCAAAAAAGAATTAAAAAAAAGTTTGAGAAAAGAAAAAGGGAAACAAAAGGCGCTATATTGTAGCACTCACTGTGGGGAAAGTAGCCTGAATTTCACACGGTACTTCCATTGTGACAAAAGGGGAGAGAGGTGGGGGGGGGGGGGGGGGGAGGGGAGAGAGGGAGAGGGAAGGGAGAGAAAAGGAAAAAGGAAAAAAAGTGGAACAGTTCCGGACAAGAGACGCAGTACATGTATAGTGTCTGTATGGCACTTTACCTCTCACCTCTGTGCTACCGGAAATCTCCACTTATGGAGTGGTGGTGGTGGTGGTGGTGGTGGTGGTGGTGGGATTTTGAGGAGAGAAAGAGGGATAGGAAGGAAGAGAGAGACAGAGAGAGAGAGAGAGAAATTGAGGCACAGAGAGAGAGAGTCAGACAGACAGACGGGAGAAAGAAAGAAAGAGAGACAGACAGACAGACAGGGAGAAAGAAAGAAAGACAGACAGACAGGGAGAAAGAAAGAAAGAGAGACAGACAGACAGACAGACAGCCAGACAGGGAGAAAGAAAGAAAGACAGACAGGGAGAAAGAAAGAAAGAGAGACAGACAGACAGACAGGGAAAAAGAAAGAAAGAGAGACAGACAGACAGACAGACAGCCAGACAGACAGACAGGGAGAAAGAAAGAAAGACAGACAGGGAGAAAGAAAGAAAGAGAGACAGACAGACAGACAGGGAAAAAGAAAGAAAGAGAGAAATACAGACAGACAGACAGCCAGACAGACAGACAGGGAGAAAGAAAGAAAGACAGATAGACAGACAGACAGGGAGAAAGAAAGAAAGAGAGACAGACAGACAGACAGACAGACAGGGAGAAAGAAAGAAAGAAAGACAGACAGACAGACAGGGAGAAAGAAAGAAAGAGAGACAGACAGACAGACAGGGAGAAAAAAAGAAAGAGAGACAGACAGACAGACAGACAGGGAGAAAGAAAGAAAGAGAGACAGACAGACAGGGAGAAAGAGAGACAGCCAGACAGACAGACAGGGAGAAAGAGAGACAGCCAGACAGACAGACAGGGAGAAAGAAAGAAAAAGAGACAGACAGACAGGGAGAAAGAAAGAAAGAGAGACAGACAGACAGACAGACAGGGAGAAAGAAAGAAAGAGAGACAGACAGACAGACAGGGAGAAAGAAAGAAAGAGAGACAGCCAGACAGACAGACAGGGAGAAAGAAATAAAGAGAGACAGACAGACAGACAGGGAGAAAGAAAGAGAGACAGACAGACAGACAGACAGGGAGAAAGAAAGAAAGAGAGACAGACAGACAGACAGACAGGGAGAAAGAAAGAAAGAACAAGAGACAGAGTGAGCGAAAGAGAGAGAGAGCGAGAGAGAGAGAGAGTGAGAGAGAGAGAGAGCGAAAGAGAGAGAGAGCGAGAGAGAGAGAGAGAGAGAGAGACAGACAGAGACAGTCAAGCCATGTACAACAATATCCCTTTTCCCGACAGTAAACAAGAACTATAGACAGCCTGAAACAGTTCATTTGAGATAGCAAGGACGACCAAATCAGACAATTACATTTTTTTTACTTCTTTTTCTTTTTACTTCCTTTTTCTTTCTTTCTACAACTGCTCCATTTTCTGCACCATTCCTGTGTTATTATCCCCATGCTGCTTATTTCAGTTCTCCGACACTTCTCCAAACCCATCGACCAAACCCAAAGTCACCATGACAACAGGGCACGAAAATCCACAAAATCTGGAGAAAAAAAAAAAAAAAAAAAAAAAAAAGAGAGAAAGTTTCACAATACCGTGATGATGATGACGACCATGGCGATGATGCCGTATAATTTCCATTCCTGATAGAGTCCGCCTGATAGGGTTGTATTTTACGTCTACTGTCCTGATATATCCTGGCGTCAACCAGGCCTGAGAGATACAGACACCTGCGATGTCAGTCAGGAAATTTACAGCAGGACTACTACCGACGATGCGTTCGTGAAGTGGATGAGACAGGACTGTACGTTCCCAATCTTCCCAAACAGGTCACGCTCCATTCTCTTCTCGGGGTGGGAACCGGTTAGGGCCGACAAATCTCAAGGCTTAGTACGATTGTGATCATGAACACTGACCTGTCCCAAACTATCACAGGTATTCATACGGAACTCTCATGCTCATTTATCATAAGTTTTTTTTTGGTTGAATGTGATAATGAACACTGACCTGTTCCAGTCAAAACTATCACGGGTATTCACAGTGAAATCTCACACACACTTACACACACATGCACAGACAGACAGACAGGCAGACCACTCACACATCACACACCACACATACACACACACACACA
>JAPXFY010000018.1:3598247-3600747 GCA_030674185.1 Monoplex corrugatus
TCCTAGCCTGTGGTGTTGGATGGACTGTCAGAGTTTGAAGTTTGTTCAAGAGGGATTCATCGGACTCGGACAATTCCATATATGCTCCACCCAAATCTGCCAAGAATTATCTGGAAGACTCCCTAAGCCTGCACAAAACGCTATGCACTGGCAAGGTCTTGAAATTGGGGAGGAGGGGGGACTTTTGAAACACTAAGCTGACACTACCACAATGATGGAAACATTAATATGGTCAGCCAACAGGCCAAACAGTAAGCTGACACCACCCAAACGATGGAAACATTAAGATGGGCAGCCAACAGACCAGTAGACCTATGAAACAGTAAGCTGACACCACCTAAACGATGGAAACATTAAAATGGGCAACCAACAGATCAGTGGACCTATGAAACAGTAAGCTGACCACCCACCAGAACGATGGAAACATTAATATGGTCAGGAAACAGACCAGTGAACCTATCAAACAGTAAGCTGACACCACCAGAACGATGGAAATATTAAGATGGGCTGCCAACAGGCCAGTGGACCTATCAAAGAGTAAGCTGACACCACCAGAACGATGGAAACATTAAGATGGACAGCCAACAGCCAGTGGACCTATCAAACAGTAAGCTGACACCACCAGAACGATGGAAACATTAAGATGGACAGCCAACAGGCCAGTGGACCTATCAAACAGTAAGCTGACACCACCAGAACGATGGAAATATTAAGATGGGCTGCCAACAGGCCAGTGGACATATCAAACAGTAAGCTGACACCACCAGAACGATGGAAACATTAAGATGGGCTGCCAAAAGGCCAGTGGACATATCAAACACTAAGCTGACACCACCAGAATGATGAAAACATTAATATGGTCAGCAAACAGACCAGTGGACCTTTGAACAGTAAGCTGACACTACCAGAATGACGGAAACATTAAGATGGGCTGCCAACAGGCCAGTGGACATATCAAACAGTAAGCTGACACCAGCAGAATGATGGGAACATTAAGATGGACAGCCAACAGGCCAGTGGACCTATCAAACACTAAGCTGACACCAGCAGAATGATGGAACATTACTAAGATGGACACCCAAACAGGCCAGTGGACCTATCAAACACTAAGCTGACACCAGCAGAATGATGGGAACATTAAGATGGACAGCCAACAGGCCAGTGGACCTATCAAACACTAAGCTGACACCAGCAGAATGATGGGAACATTAAGATGGGCAGCCAACAGGCCAGTGGAACTATCAAACAGTAAGCTGACACCAGCGGAATGATGGAAACATTAAGATGGGCAGCCAACAGGCCAGTGGACCTATCAAACAGTAAGCTGACACCACCAGAATGATGGAAACATTAAGATGGGCAGCCAACAGACCAGTGGACCTATGAAACAGTAAGCTGACACCATCTAAACGATGGAAACATTAAGATGGGCAGCCAACAGACCAGTATCTAAATGTTACAGGCTGGGATTGAACTCGAGATATCAGATCTTGAGTCCACAGCTCTATCAAAAGAACCACCAGCCCGCGGATGGACTCTGGAGATAGATGAAGACCATGACGACTGTCTTGCTAGCGGTTGTCGGTTCCTGTGTGTGAGATAGATTACAGTGAAAGTGTTTTACACAGCCACAAAAACAGTCCCTCCACCTTGACTGCCGGACTTCCAGTGGTCATTCTACTGGACGCTGTCACAGACTGTATTTGTTCAGACAGCAGTGATTGTTGGCCGGTGGTGAGGTATTGCTGCTCTGGGTCTCGTCCAGCACTCAGGGGTTTCTTGTTAAAACTTGACCTGTTGAAGTGTGCCCTAGCAACAAGACGTCACCAGTAAAAAAACAATAAAGAAAACAACAACAAAAACACAACAACAATAACAACAACACCAAAACCCACCAACAACAGAAAACAAAAACAAAACAAAGCGAAAAACCAACCAACCAACCAAACAAAATAAATCCAAACAACTACAAAACAACAATTATAACAATCATCCAATGTCATTAAGTATTCAAACAACAACTACGAAATAACAATTATATTAATCATCAAAAGGTTACTAAGTATACTAGAGTGAAGCCCCTTCTTCAGACCAGGGAAATCATAAACAAGTGGTTATGCCCCCTTTCCCCTCCTCCTGCACCTCCAGACCTACCGTCTCATAAGTAGCTCAAGTGCTGACTAGCTAAGGAACGATGTGAAGTGACAAGAAAAACGCCAGTGACTTCAGTGGGGGTAGGCAACAGTGACTGACATGTCGTCCTGGCGGACAGCTGATGCAGCGTCAGGCCAAGGCTGGAGGGGGACATTGTACAGTTTGTCAACACGACTTGTGAATGTCGGACACAGCGGAACAATCTACTTTACTAAACTTTCTGTGAATGCTTGACACTTGCTGTGTGACGTTTGCTCTCACACTTGTTACTAGGCTTGCTGTTAGTGAATCCATTCATTTTGTGTGGACCTGTTCCGACTTATTGTGATCGGCAGTGTACGGGGTG
>JAPXFY010000018.1:3605747-3615747 GCA_030674185.1 Monoplex corrugatus
CTCTTCTCCCCCCTCCTCTCCCTCCCTCCCTCTCGAGTCTCTCTTCTCCCCCTCTCTCTCCCTCCCTCCCTCTCGTCTCTCTTTCTCCCCCTCTCCTCTCCCTCCCTCCCTCTCAGTCTCTCTTTCTCCCCTCTCTCTCTCCTCCCTCCCTCTCGCCTCTTTTCCCCCCTCTCCTCCCTCCCTCCTCTCTTTCCTCCCCCCTCTCTCCCCTCCCTCCTCTCGTCTCTTCTCTCCCCCTCTCTCTCCCTCCCTCACTCTCGTCTCTCTCCCCCCCTCTCATCTCCCTCCCTCCCTCCATCTCTTCTCCCTCCCTCCCTCCTCATCTCTCTTTCTCCCCTCTCTCTCCCCTCCCTCCATCTCAGTCTCTCTTTCTCCCCCTCTCCCTCCCTCTCGATCTCTCTCCCCCTCTCTCTCCCTCCATCCCTCTCGGTCTCTCTCCCCCTCTCTCTCCCTCCCTCCCTCTCAGTCTCTCTTTCTCCCCCTCTCTCTCCCTCCCTCCCTCTCGATCTCTCTTTCTCCCCTTCCTCTGCTCTCAGCCATTCCTTCTGTCTACCTGCTTTCATCCCTTCTGTCTGCTGCATTGCCGCCTTTCCACTCCTGTTGGCGCTATCATTTTACACCCGTCAGCACTTGCAAGTGCACCTGTACACTTTTACACTCTGGTGCAGACAACACACGCACCACACTTCACTCACTCCACGACACTGACAACTTGACAGACACGCACCGCGTGCGCGCACAACACACAACACGCACATGCACGCGCCGACACCACAGCGCACACAACACACCACCACACAACACACATCACCACACATCACACACACACACAGACACACGACACACCACACACCACTGCACGCCACACCACACACAGCACACACACACACACATCACCACACACACACACACATGCACACACACACAACACTCACACACACACACACACACCACACCACACACACACACACACACAACACACACTACACACACACACCACATACAACACACAACACACACACTACACACACACACACACAAACACACACACACACACACACACACACCACACACACCCCAACACACACACAACACACACACACACACACACAACACACAACACCCTCCACACACACACCACACACAAAACAAAACACACACAACACACACACACACACACACACACAAACACAACACACATGTGTGTGCACAAGTGTCAATTAGCGGAGCTAGGTGTAGTGAATGGTGTCCCCGCTGACTCAGTTGGTTAGAGGCTTACGCAAGAGTGGCGGTTGGACTGTCTGAAGGATCACAATTTGTTTGGTTGGTTGGTTGTTGCTTGTGTATTTAGTGGTGTGCTTATGTGTTTGTTTGTTTGGTTGTTTGTGGTTGGTGTCGTTTGTTGTTGTATTATGTGGTGTGGTCTGTAATTTGTTTGTTTGTTGTTTGGTTGTTGGTTTTCTAGTTGTTTGTTTGGTTGGTTGGTTGGTTGTTTATTTGTGCTTATGTATTGTTTGTTTGGTTGTTTGGTTTTGTGTTATCTAGCTGTTTGTTTGTTTGGTTTAGTGTTAGTGTGCTATGTATTTGTTTGTTTGGTTGTTATGTTTGATTATTGTTGTTTGTATTTGTTGGTTGGTTGATCGTTTGTGTATTTATTTGTGTGCTTATGTATTTGTTTGTTGTTTGGTTGATTTGTGTTTTATATTGTTGTTTGTATTGTTGTTGGTTGGTTATGTTTTGTATTTATTTGTGTGCTTATGTATTTGTTTGTTGTTGGTTGGTTGATCGTTTGTGTATTTATTTGTGTGCTTATGTATTTGTTTGTTTGTTTGGTTGGTTGGTTGGTTGTTTATGTATTTATTTGTGTGCTTATACATTTGTTTGTTTTGTTTGTTGTTGGTTGGTTGGTTGGTTGGTTGTTGTTGTGGTTGTTTATTTGTGTGCTTATACATTTGTTTGTTTGTTTGGTTGGTTGGTTGGTTGGTTGGTCGTTTGTGTATTTATTTGTGTGCTTATGTATTTGTTTGTTTGTTTTGCTTGTTTATTTAGCTGTTTGTTTGTTTTTATTTGCTTTGTTTGCTTGTTTATTTAGCTGTTTGTTTGTTTTTTATTTGCTTTGTTTGCTTGTTTATTTGTTCGTATGGTTTTTGTTTCTTTGTTTCTTTGTTTGTTCTCTGTTTTGCTTATTTCCTTGTTGTTTTTATTTATTTGTTTTCATTGTTTATTTATTTGTTTATTTGTCTGTGTGTTTATTTGTTTGTTTATTTACTTGTTTTACACTGGTTGACGTTGTCGACGGGAAATCCAAAACAAGTGTGGCCGTCCGCAGTTAAGCAAACAGGAACCAGAAAAAAAAAAAGAAAAGAAAAGAAAAGAAAACAAAACAAACAAACAAACAGAAAAATATAACCAAAACATGTCTTTCATACAACCAGTGTTCGTAGTATTGAATACACATTCTGATTCCATTTTCATGTTGTTCCGGTTTCTGTCTATAGAGCCACACACTAATCATTTGACGTCTGGAGTTCAAATCCCAGCCAACGACATACAGACTGACCTGTTGGCTGTCTATCTTTTTGTTTGTGTTTTTTTTTAATGCTCTAATCATTCTGTTGATGTCAAGTTCGCGTTTCAAGAATCCCATTACGAGGTGGGATTTGAACTCCAGATATGGGATCCAGAGTCCAGGGTCCAGGGAGAAGAGTGGCAGAGTGGTTCAGACATTTGCCTGCCAATAGCTAAACTCAAGGTTCCAGGGTTTGCTCCCCGTAGAGGCCTCGACTTTTCTCTTCAGTTTGACCGGAAAATCGTACTGAACGTCTAGTCCTTCGGAAGGGGACGAAAAACAAGTCGGACCTCGTGTGCTTTCTGGCTTCGCACATTAAAGATCCCACGGTAGTTGAAAATCTTGGCATTTGCCTGGCTGTCCTGGTATAAGTCATAGAGGGATGGGTTCGTTCCCACGTCCCTCCTCTTGATGGCCAATTAGTCTTCTTGCCTTTCTTAAGCATTGGTGGAAAAATTGGTGGCGCTGCACTGTGGCGACGAGCTGTCAACGGGAAGAGCAGCCCGAGTTTCACACGGTGTGTCCCTTGTGACAAAAAAGAAATGAATGTGAATGTGAATATGAATATGAATACGAATATGAATATGAAATGAACGATGAACGTGAACGTGAACGTGAATATAAGAATATGAACATGAATATGAATACGGAATAATACATGAATATGAATATATGAATATGAAATGATGACATGATATGATATGAATGATATGAATATGAACATGAATATGAATGATACGAATATGAATATGAATATGAACATGAATAATAGAATATGAACATGAATAATATGAATATGATATGAACATGAATATGAATACATGACTATGAATATGAATAGCCACAGAGCCAGACAGCCGGTGTACATGTAGAGAACAGTCCGGTGATGAGTACAGCACTAACTAACCTCTGTCGTCTGTATGCCGGCTGTCAGTCTTTCCATCTTCCTCATCTGCTGTCTGGCACAGACCTACATACATACAAAGATCGGTAACTCAACACACAATAGTACTTAGGAGAATCCGACAACAGCTCGCTATCTCACAGTGCAACCAAAATGTTTTAAGGCGTCTTTGAGCAACGTTCTTATAGCTAGTCCTCCTATACTCTGAGAGTGGTAGGACTTCAATAAACTCAAAACAGAAGAGAACAGAATTCAACAAAATGTCTGGTCTTTGGCAGTCTCACCATCAATTCAAATATCTGTCTTTATAATTACAAATAATAATAATTACAATATTTTAGCGCAAAATCTTGATAGAAATCAAATCTAAGCGCTGAACATACACATACGCACGCGCGCGCACACACACGCACACACACACACACACATGGGGAAAAAGAATAAAAGCAATGGAAAATTATAGAGATCATATTATACACAAATATATATTACAATGTGATTCCACTCCGAGCGGAGACAGCTACAGTGGGGGATGAGTGAGGTCAGGATTTCATGCAGAGGAGAAAAGGTGAGTTTTGAGACCGGACTTGAAGGAGACAAAAGTAGGTTGCTGACGGACTGAGAGAGGAAGTTTGTTCCAGGAGAGTGGACCAGAAACAGAGAAGGCTCATTTTTATCAAGATGTTAAGATGAACAACATCGGGAAAGTAGATTAATTACTATCAAAGACTTTCTACCTCAAAACATATGCAAGACATTTATATCTTCAACAAAGGGTCTATATACATGAAGTACAGTTAGTGTTATCAATGTGTATGACAAAAACACAAGTAAACTTCATCTGACCCTACGGATAGGTATGGCAGCTCTTTTGCTGTAAAAGTGTGTGAGATCTACCTCAGTTTTGTATTATATTCTTCTATATTAGGGATAGGTATGGCAGCCTTTTGCTGTAAAAATGTGTGGGATCTACCTCAGTTTTGTATTATGTTCTTCTATATTAGGGATAGGTATGGCAGCCTTTTGCTCTAAAATGTGTGAGATCCAACCTCAGAGTTAGTTGCCTGTCTCCTTGCTTATGTCTGTGACCATAGTGAGTAAGAGCTAGTTGCCTGTCTTCTTGTTCATGTCTCTGACCATATCACAGAGTGAGTAAGAGCTAGTTGCCTGTCTTCTTGTTCATGTCTCTGACCATATCACAGAGTGAGTAAGAGCTAGTTGCCTGTCTTCTTGTTCATGTCTGTGACCATAGTGAGTAAGAGCTAGTTGCCTGTCTTCTTGTTCATGTTTGTGACCATAGTGAGTAAGAGCTAGTTGCCTGTCTTCTTGTTCATGTCTGTGATCATAGTGAGTAAGAGCTAGTTGCCTGTCATCTTGTTCATGTCTCTGACCACATCACAGAGTGAGTAAGAGCTAGTTGCCTGTCTTCTTGTTCATGTCTGTGACCATAGTGAGTAAGAGCTAGTTGCCTGTCTTCTTGTTCATGTCTGTGACCATAGTGAATAAGAGCTATTGCCTGTCTTCTTGTTCATGTCTGTGACCATAGTGAGTAAGAGCTAGTTGCCTGTCATCTTGTTCATGTCTGTGACCATAGTGAGTAAGAGCTATTGCCTGTCTTCTTGTTCATGTCTGTGACCATAGTGAGTAAGAGCTAGTTGCCTGTCTCCTTGCTCATGTCTGTGACCATAGTGAGTAAGAGCTAGTTCCTGTCTTCTTGTTCATGTCTGTGACCATAGTGAGTAAGAGCTAGTTGCCTGTCTCCTTGTTCATGTCTGTGACCATAGTGAGTAAGAGCTAGTTGCCTGTCTCCTTGTTCATGTCTGTGACCATAGTGAGTAAGAGCTAGTTGCCTGTCTCCTTGTTCATGTCTGTGACCATAGTGAGTAAGAGCTAGTTGCCTGTCTGGCGTCTATCCATGTCTATGGGACAGGAACGTACAGTTGCAAATCACCCGGTTGCCCATTTCTTGTCTGTGAGAGTGGTTGGTGCCTGTGTACCAGACTGCAGGTAGCATTGTGAACGTGCAACACTGTTAGTATCACCTCCGTCGTCTGTGTCAGGCTCCAGCGTGCTTTATGCAAATGTTTAGTTCAGAAATTTCTGTTGTGGAATTCAGCAATAACGAACATCCTTAACGACGTGGAACGAACGTCACTGCCAACATAAAGCAAGTCTATGATCGCTCATCGTTTAGAATTGTGTGTGCCGTTTTATTCTCTTTTTTCTTTTCTTTTCTGTCTTTTTTTGGCTCTATAAGCGAGCTGACATCCAGCTTACTGTAGAAGGCGTTGGTTATTTTTTTATTTTTTTATTCTTGTACTGGAATAACTCCCCCTGTGTTTCCATCGCTGTCTGTGAGTGTTTCCTTAGTAACCAAGCATACGCCATGGGCGGCTTTTGTTTTGCTGACCGGTTGTTCTCTACAACAGAGAATTAAGTGGTTTGGTCATCTGACCAGAATGCAAACGCACCTGCTGGCTGAACGAGCACACAACACAAAGATATGTGGATTTACAGCGAGAGGTAGACCAAGGAAGACCTGGACGGATGGTGTGAAAAAGACCTTGACGTCACACGTCATTTCTCTACTTCAGACCTTCCAGCTTACTGCTGACCGTTAACTCTTTCTGCCCGTGACACCCATCATGGTACATGTGGACATTTAACTCTTTCTGCCCGTGACACCCATCATGGTACATGTGGACATTTAACTCTTTCTGCCCGTGACACCCATCATTGTACAGGTGGACATTTAACTCTTTCTGCCCGTGACACCCATCATGGTACAGTGGACATTTAACTCTTTCTGCCCGTGACACACCATCATTGTACAGGTGGACATTTAACTTTCTGCCCATGACACCCATCATGTACAAGTGGACATTTAACTCTTTCTGCCCTGACACCCATCATGTACAGGTGGACATTTAACTCTTTCTGTCGTGACACCCATCATTGTACAGGTGGACATTTAACTCTTTCTGCCCGTGACACCCATCATGGTACAAGTGGACATTTAACTCTTTCTGCCCTGACACCCATCATTGTACAGGTGGACATTTAACTCTTTCTGCCCATGACACCCATCATGGTACATGTGGACATTTAACTCTTTCTGCCCTGACACCCATCATTGTACAGGTGGACATTTAACTCTTCTGCCCATGACACCCATCATGGTACAAGTGGACATTTAACTCTTTCTGCCCGTGACACCCATCATGGTAAAAGTGGACATTTAACTCTTTCTGTCTGTGACACCCATCATGGTACATGTGGACATTTAACTCTTTCTGCCCTTGACACCCATCATGGTACAAGTGGACATTTAACTCTTTCTGCCCTGACACCCATCATGATACAGGTGGACATTTAACTCTTTCTGCCCTGACACCCATCATGGTACAAGTGGACATTTAACTCTTTCTGCCCGTGACACCCATCATGGTACAAGTGGACATTTAACTCTTTCTGCCCGTGACACCCATCATGGTACAAGTTGGACATTTAACTCTTTCTGCCGTGCCACCCATCATGTACAAGTGGACATTTAACTCTTTCTGCCCGTGACACCCATCATGGTACAAGTGGACATTTAACTCTTTCTGCCCGTGACACCCATCATGGTACAAGTGGACAGATAACAGACAGGAGATGGGTACCGTCCTCATAATGCTGGTCCTGAGAATACTTAAGGTCTCTACCACCCACTCCCCTACGACCTCAGGGTCATTGAACAACCTTGACCACCTTTACTCGACCTCCTGTGACGACCGGACAGTGTTATAAAAATCAACATAAAAACATGGTGCCGTGAATACCACGTTTGAAAACAGACGACTGTGATTTATTGGGACAAGTCATCAACAAGTGAGTGGCGCAGTGAATGCCCAGCAGCTGAATGATTCCTGGTGTCCATGGATAGCTTGTGTGTGTACCGAACACCATGGTGGTCAACGGTTTTGTGAATTCATGCAAAAATAGAACACACACAACTGTCAAAAACTGACGATCACATATTGTACAGCAACGGCCCTATCCAATCACAAAATGAGGACACACACAACTAACTTCCAACACTTTTTAAAGGAAATTAAGAAATTCAAAAGACTTCTTCTTCTCCGCGTTTCTGCGTTGGCCTTCTGCGTGGTCAGGTCTTATCTGGCGATAGATGTGTCCACCTTTTTCAGGTCCTGCTGGCTGCCATGGAACGTGGTGGTCAGCACAAAATCGCGGTCGTTCCACGTGTCACAGACAACTGACTAAAACTGACAGATGTGGGTTACAAGATTCTGTGGATTTATTCATATCCCACAGCTTTTGGCGACAGTGCCTGGTGTATGGAATCAATTTTAAAAAAGTCACGTATCTTGAACGGTTTTGTGACAGTACCTGGTGTATGGAATCACTTTTAAAAAAAGTCACGTATCTTGAACAGTTTTGCAACAGTACCTGGTGTATGGAATCACTTTTAAAAAAGTCACGTCTCTTGAACAAGAAACAGCGCTGTCATTTCACCGCAACATTCCTGAAATTCCACCGCGTTCCCCATTCCATAAACATCACGTAGACCAACCCCGGACACTGTCAAAGTGTGGAGTGACAGACAACGTGTGGCATGGCTCTGGTGTGTTATTTGAGGAGACTGCTCTGCCCCTCCACCCTGTTGGCATCGGGTACGGACGGGAATGGGGGGTGTCTGGACAGGGTGGACGGGTGTGTGCACCCTGTTGACCTGCCTCCTCCACCACAACAGATGACACATACCGTGGGTAGGTCAGCCATGATGTGAAAGTCTTGTAGAAACATTCTGTCTACAGACATAGACATAGTAAGCCACGTTACTTAGTGGTCTTGGTCATAGTGACCTGCTGAAAACTGTCTACACAGACATAGTGAGTCACGTTACTTAGTACTCTTGTATAGTCATATCATCATATCATCATCATCATAGGTGCCCTGCCGCATGGCGTTGGCGACCATGGACTTCCATCCATCTCTATCTCTCATTGCCCTAGCATCTCCCCCATCCTCCTCATCCCCAGCCACTCTGCAAGTCCGTCCAGCATTCTCTCCCTGGGTCTGCCTGGTGCTCTCTTTCCCTCCAGCTTTCCCGTTGTGACCAGGTGCTCCAAATCCCCCTTCTTCATAAAATGGCCTATAAATTTTGCTTGTCTTTTCCTAATCTTCCTTATGAGTGATCTACTTGTGTCTGCCTCCATCAAGACTGTCTCGTTTGTTTTCTTTGCTGTCCATGGAACTCTCAACATCCTTCTTAGAAACCACATCTCGGCTGCCTCAATCTTGTTCTGGTTTTGCTTGTTGACTGTCCACGCCTCGCATCCGTACAACAGTATTGGTTCTATATAACATTCAAGGACTCTCTTTCTGATGTTAATTGATACGCATTTGTTGGTAAGAATGCTTGTCATCTTCTTGAATGCTGTTTTGGCTTGGCCGATTCTGCCAGCTATTTCCGATGTGCATCTGCCGTCTGATGAAATGACCGTTCCCAAGTATTTGAACTTATTAACCTGTGTCAAGGTTGTGCCATTTGCTGTTATTTCTTGGTCATAGTGACCTGCTGAAAACTGTCTACAACCACAGACATAGACATAAAACTTAGCAACTTTCTCAGTGTGGTGCCATTTGCCGCTAGTTTGCACGAGGGGATTTCTTGTGTTCTGATTGTACCATTGTGTCTGATACCATACAAGTTCTGGTTGGTGCTGTTTCACAGCTTTCACTGGGTATTTGGTCCTGTTGGGGGGGGGGGGTCAAGGAACGTCAAGCAATGAATGAGAGGAGATGGGCACCGCTCTTATAATACTGCCCCCCCCCCCCCCCCCGAGAAAAAGAATGTCGAGGTCTCTACCACCTCTTTCCCTTATGACCTCAAAGTTGACAATAATAATGACAATAATAATGACAATAATAATGACAATAATAATGACAATAATAATGACAATAATAATGACAAATATGACAATAATAATGACAATAATAATTATCACAGCGTTTATATGGCGTCAGATCTTGATCATAATTCAAATCAAAGCGCACTCACGCACCAGATGTACACACGCGACCAACGCAGACAACAACAACAACATAAACAACAACAACAACAAGATCAACAACAACAACATAAACAACAACAACAACAACAACAACAACAACAAACAACAACAACAACAACATAAACAACAACACATAAACAACAACATAAACAACAACATAAACAACAACAAAACAACAACAACAACATAAACAACAACATAAACAACAACATAAACAACAACAACATAAACAACACAACATAAACAACAACATAAACAACATAACAACAACAACAACAACAACAACATAAACAACAACAACATAAACAACAACAAATAATAATAATAATAATAATAATAATAATAATGATAATAATACATTTACGAGACAGCTGTAACCTTTATAACCCCAGATTTATGAGACGACCTTGACCTTGACCTTTTAACTATTCAATGTGTTTATACTCA
>JAPXFY010000018.1:3620747-3653247 GCA_030674185.1 Monoplex corrugatus
GAGGTATGCCTGAACATTCTGGTCAGTAGTGAGGTGTGCCTGAACATTCTGGTCAGTAGTGAGGTGTGCCTGAACATTCTGGTCAGTAGTGAGGTGTGCCTGAACATTCTGGTCAGTAGTGAGGTGTGCCTGAACATTCTGGTCAGTAGTAAGGTGTGCCTGAACATCCTGGTCAGTAGTGAATGTTATCTGCACTCGTGTCAATATTGCCACAGATGTGTTCTGAGACAGCGGCCGGAAACGTGTCTTAACATTTTGTATTTGTTTGTCTTTTTTGGTGGTATTTTGTGAGTATTTTGACAGTTGTGTGTTCCATGGCATCGATTAGAGGTACCATTTTGTGAGTATTTTGACAGTTGTGTGTTCCATGGCATCGATTAGAGGTACCATTTTGTGAATATTTTGACAGTTGCGTGTTCCATGGCATCGATTAGAGGTACCATTTTGTGAATATTTTGACAGTTGTGTTTCCATGGCATCGATTAGAGGTATCACTGACCATGCCGGTCAGTAGTGAACGGTTGGAAAACTGCTTTCCTCAGGACTGCTGAGGACAATATAAAATATTGATTCACTCCAGTTTCATCTTGATCTTGAACTTGGTATATATTCGTGGCTGTAATAACGGCTGGTATAAATGTGAGGGGAAAAGGGTGTAACGGTTGGTGTGTTAGCAGGTCAGGGTACTGAACCGTGTGTGGAAGATGTCAGTTTATAGTACTGTGACTGTTTCTTTCCCATTGTTCCTGTGTCTATTATTGTTTTCATGAGAAAAAGATTCTGTGTCGCTCATCATGGCTTAAATGCGCTGTTTTTGTGAGTCGTCAGTTTGATAATGAAATTTTTCCGTCGTACTATTAGCAAAACTTCTTTAAAAGTACTCTCTAGTTTGTTCCTGTCAGCTGGTGTGAAGAAAGTGTCGACAGGAATAGTAGGCACCACAGGCCTCAATCCCCTTGTACATGAAAATCAGGGGTAGGTGAGGTCTTTGTTCTTGTAATGTTAAATGCTAGAGATGTGGAGGCATTGGGGTTAAGCAGCTGCTATGTCTGCAAGTATAAACGCCAGCTAGCTTATGAATCGGGCTGCAATGTTATGATTTCTGTCTGTTTTTAGAAGCAGTAGAGAGAAAACAGACCAGAGATATGTCTGTGACTTTTGTATAATTTGAATTTAAAAGACGTTTTCAAAGCCCGGATGTTATGGCGTCTATTTTACACTGGTTGCGTGTCATCAACATCTGTTGGCAACTTTTGCCTGTTTGTTCTTCCTGTCCCCACAGGGTCTCTCCTAGAATATTGTTGTTGTGTTGGCAAAACAGGATGATGTTGCTAACGGCAGACGACAAATTTAGAACTGATTGAGAACAAGCAAATGCTTGTCAGAAGACGATGAATATACCGCAATTTCAATAATGAATGTTTTAACAATCAGTTCAACTCTTAGCTGGGCACCAGCTTTTTGTGTTGTTTTGTATTTTGTTTTGATTTGTTTGTTTGTTTTCCTTTTTTTTTTTTTTTTTTTTTGACGTTGTGACCCACAGACCCTGCATTATGAGAACGGCTTTCTGTCAACTGATACAGCACCATTGTCATAATGCAGGGTTGTGGGTTCAACCCTCGGGTTGATCACTTTTTTTTTGTCGTTGGCTGATTGATTGTTTTGATACAGCTATAGACTCAAGATCTGATGTCTGGAGTTCAATCCCAGCCCACAACATTTACATTAAAAATTGGCCTGTTGGCTGCCCTTCATAACGTTTTCATTATTCTGGTGGTGTCAGCTTAGTGCTTTTTATTAATCCACTGGCCTGTTGGCTGCCCATCTTAACGTTTCTATCATTCTGGTGATGTCAGCTTACTGTTTGATAGGTCCACTGGCCTGTTGGCTAACAGTCTTAATGTTTCCATCATTCTGGTGGTGTCAGCTTAGTGTTTGATAGGTCCACTGGCCTGTTGGCTGCCCATCTTAATGTTTCCATCATTGTGATGGTGTCAGCTTACTGTTTGATAGGTCCACTGGCCTGTTGGCTGTCCATCTTACCGTTTCTATCATTCTGGTGATGTCAGCTTACTGTTTGATAGGTCCACTGGCCTGTTGGCTGCCCATCTTAATGTTTCCATCATTGTGATGGTGTCAGCTTACTGTTTGATAGGTCCACTGGCCTGTTGGCTAACAGTCTTAATGTTTCCATCATTCTGGTGATGTCAGCTTACTGTTTGATAGGTCCACTGGCCTGTTGGCTGCCCATCTTAATATTTCCATCATTGTGGTGGTGTCAGCTTACTGTTTGATAGGTCCACTGGCCTGTTGGCTGTCCATCTTAATGTTTCCATCATTCTGGTGATGTCAGCTTAATGTTTTCATAGGTCCCTTCTCCTCCCACCCATTCCCTAGCAGTGCATAGCATTTTGTGCAGTCTCAGGAAGTCTGCCAAACAATTGCTGACATACTTAGATCATGTATAGAATTGTCAGAGTGCAATAAGTCCCTTTCGAACAGGCTCCAAACTCCAGAGGAAGTGACCAATGAGGCCTTCAGTCCATCACAGTCAGCACTGAAGTCAAACCACTGTTAGGACAACCCAGGTGATTCTTGAGCCAAACAACATCGGTAGGTAAACTGTGAACACACAATCCAAAACAAGTGTGACTGCCCCTGCGCCTGTCTTGTCTTGTATTAAATACGCGTTCTTATTCTTTTTTCGTGGTTTTATTTCTGGTTCCTGTGTGCACACAGCTCTACTGATGGCAGCACAACAACAGGTGACTTTGTCTGTTGTGATCCCCACACAGTGACTTGTCGTGTGTGAGTCACATCAACAACAGGTGACTTTGTCGTGTTGTGAGTCACACCAACAACAGGTGACTTTGTCGTGTTGTGAGTCACATCAACAACAGGTGACTTTGTCGTGTTGTGAGTCACACCAACAACAGGTGACTTTGTCGTGTTGTGAGTCACACCAACAACAGGTGACTTTGTCGTGTTGTGAGTCACACAACAACAGGTGACTTTGTCGTGTTTTTGAGTCACATCAACAACAGGTGACTTTGTCGTGTTGTGAGTCAGACCAACAACAGGTGACTTTGTCGTGTTGTGAGTCACACAACAACAGGTGACTTTGTCGTGTTGTGAGTCACACCAACAACAGGTGACTTTGTCGTGTTTTGAGTCACATCAACAACAGGTGACTTTGTCGTGTTGTGAGTCACACCAACAACAGGTGACTTTGTTGTGTTGTGAGTCACATCAACAACAGTGACTTGTGTGTTGTGAGTCACATCAACAACAGGTGACTTTGTCGTGTTGTGAGTCACATCAACAACAGGTGACTTTGTTGTGTTGTGAGTCAACCAACAACAGGTGACTTTGTTGTGTTGTGAGTCACATCAACAACAGGTGACTTTGTTGTGTTGTGAGTCACATCAACAACAGGTGACTTTGTCGTGTTGTGAGTCACATCAACAACAGGTAACCAGTCCACTCACCTAACGGCACATTCTCTCCCAATTTCCGGACTGCCTCAGTGGTGTTGTTCCCTCACCATTCATTCCAGGTTCACAACACTCCGCCAACCCCTGGTACTTGGCGTTTGGTGTTTTATTGTTTGTACTTTATTCAAGAGGGATTTACCTGTTCGAACAATTCCATAATTATACACTTTACCTAAATGTGCCAGCAATTATCTGACAGACTCTAAACCCACAAAAAGCCTGCCCTGGCAAGGTACTGGAATGGGCAGGGAAAAAAGGGGCGAGAGGGTCCTTCAGCATCAAGTACGATGTTAGCCACTGACGTAGACGTCACAACCACTCCCCTCTATTTAGTCCAGTCTTGACTTTTCTGTGCTATGCGGGCCCCAGTAGCTCAGTTGGTTGAGCATCGAATTCAGATGCTAATGGTTGTGGGTTCGAAACCCGGGGTGCGCTATATTAAAACTGGCCATCTCACTGTCCCATCTTAACGTCATTGTTGTTCTGGTGGTGTCAGATAAGTCCCCCCTCCCCAACTTCCCTGGGATGGTTATCCCCGTCGGCCATATCACCTGAGGTGGGTGTCGACGTAAAACCTGAACCAAATCAATCTGTGCTACTTCGCAGACCTTCAAACCGCTGATGTTGGTGATGTTGATGTTCATACATGAGGTGGGTGGCCTGCCTGGATTTCTTTTGGCCCTCACTTTTCCTTGTAAAACTGTTATCGTTAGGGCTGTGTTGGTGTTGCAGGTTGCTGGGCTGACGTCTGTCATTTACATTTGTTGATTACTGCCAGCTGTTGGCATTGGACTGTGAGTTCGTTCAGAACAGTTTCATGTTGATCCACATCTCTGCAGCTTCAGTGGAAATCCAAATGCCAGGAAACCCACTGGAGTCAAAGATGCCGAGCCCCATGAAGCCACCCACCATAGAAGACACTGCACTGATGCTGGGTCACTTCCGGAGTAATCAGTAGCTCCTGTTCTGATCCAATTTACTGACAGTCAGAGAAACTTACTGACACGTGTTCTCAGAAACAATCAAACCCACTTGAGCAATCAGGATGGAGGTAAATGAATGACGTAGTTTATGAAATTAAGAAAGTTCTGTTTTTTTTGTTTTTTTTACAAACATTACATGAAGACGTGTCAGAGCAGACATATATCGTTTGTATTGTTGCCAAAAATAAAGTGTTTTGATTTCATGTTTTAAAAAAGTTGTAAGTGGTTTTAGTAGTAGGCACAAAATTGATGAAGGTGGAAAGCATGGGTGTATAGGTAATGTTTATGGGAATGATAATCTTTTCTTGTTTTGACACGATATGTGCACCATTAAATACAACGACACTATAATGTGTCAGTGAATCGCAGTACTTGTATGGTTGACTCTTACTGCCATGACAAGACAAAATAATTTTTTTTCTACAATTGTCAACTTCTTCACAGTGTCTGTTAAGACACCTTGGAAATAGCTTACAGAATTTAAATGTGTACAACTTTTTCCCACATCTTTCCTCTCTCCCTTCAAAATGATGATGGAAAACAACAACAACAACAACAACCACCACCATCAAAGCTTCTGGATTGTCATGCCGAGGAAATAGCAAGATCTTGATAACAGTATTTCTATTACTCCATTCTGAGGCAAAACAGTGCACATTTACAATAGTACTTTAGAAACAACATTTGCATACTCAGTCTCTGTCATTATTTAAATATGAATCTCTGTCTGTTTGTCTGTCTGTCTCTCTCTCTCATACACACACAAACACACACACACACACACAAACACACACAAACACACACACACAAACACACACACACACACACACACACACACACACACACACACACACACACACACACACACACACACATTTCAGCAGAGAGAAAGAAGTCTCAGTTTCTCAAGACAGCATATTGCTCGGAATGAATTCCATATGTACAGACACCACACATGTCATACACTGGTGATGACTCAAACACAAACACCACAGATGTCATACACTGGTGATGACTCAAACACAAACACCACAGATGTCATACACTGGTGATGACTCAAACACAAACACCACAGATGTCATACACTGGTGATGACTCAAACACAAACACCACAGATGTCATACACTGGTGATGACTCAAACACAAACACCACAGATGTCATACACTGGTGATGACTCAAACACAACACCACAGATGTCACACACTGGTGATGACTCAAACACAAACACCACAGATGTCACACAGATGTCATACACTGGTGATGACTCAAACACAAACACCACAGATGTCATACACTGGTGATGACTCAAACACAAACACCACAGATGTCATACACTGGTGATGACTCAAACACAAACACCACAGATGTCACACAGATGTCACACAGATGTCATACACTGGTGATGACTCAAACACAAACACCACAGATGTCATACACTGGTGATGACTCAAACACAAACACCACAGATGTCATACACTGGTGATGACTCAAACACAAACACCACAGATGTCATACACTGGTGATGACTCAAACACAAACACCACAGATGTCATACACTGGTGATGACTCAAACACAACACCACAGATGTCACACACTGGTGATGACTCAAACACAAACACCACAGATGTCACACACTGGTGATGACTCAAACACAAACACCACACATGTCATACACTGGTGATGACTCAAACACAAACACCACAGATGTCACACAGATGTCATACACTGGTGATGACTCAAACACAACACCACAGATGTCACACACTGGTGATGACTCAAACACAAACACCACAGATGTCATACATTGGTGATGACTCAAACACAAACACCACACATGTCATACACTGGTGATGACTCAAACACAAACACCACAGATGTCATACATTGGTGATGACTCAAACACAAACACCACACATGTCATACACTGGTGATGACTCAAACACAAACACCACAGATGTCACACAGATGTCATACACTGGTGATGACTCAAACACAAACACCACAGATGTCATAATAATAATAATAATAATAATAATGAAGCATTTGTATAGCGCACTCCTCCAACAAGATGCCAGAGCTCTGTGCACTTAACAGACGTTATCATAAGCAGCAATCCATGATAGACAAGCAACAGTGATGTACAAATCAAGTCAAAATTAAAAATAGTGATAGATAACACATTGGTAACTTGTTATAAAAAACCTAAGCAACATTAAGTTAAGGATAAAGGATCACACACACACACATACACACACACACACACACACACACACACACACACACGCGCGCGCGCGCGCGCGCGCGCGCGCATAGACACAGACACACATACACACGCACTGATTCAATCACTCACTCACTCACATACACACATACAAACCTGAACACAGATGTACATACACAAGAGATTAATTATACAATCATTACTAAATAACATGTCACTTAATAAACAACACGAAGCAGCACACGAGACAGCCAAATAAGCTAGACATTAAAGGGTAGGCCAGAAGAATTTAAAGGTTATAGTATTTCTTGAAAAGGTGAGTTTTCAGAGCTTTTTTGAAAGACGGAGTTGATGAGATTTCTCTAATTTCACGTGGAAGGGAATTCCATGTTTTGGGGGCTGCAAAGGAGAAAGAACGTTGTCCAAAGGTAGCAGTTCTGACATGAGGAACGTTAAGTATTTTTGAATCAGAAGAGGAACGAAGTTGACGTGATGGTGTGTATACAGAGAGAAGGTTTGAGAGGTAGAGAGGTGCAGTTCCAGAGAAAAAGGAATGGCAGAGAGTTGAAAGTTTGTAATCAATCCTTGCTTGGATAGGAAGCCAATGCAGATTTTTGAGGAGAGGTTGTACATGATCATATTTGGATGCCTTCAGTACCATTCTTGCAGCAGAATTCTGAACTTTCTGAAGCTTATCAAGATAATGTTTGGAGCAGCCTGATAGAATTGAATTACAGTAATCTAATTTTGACAAGACAAGGGCAGATACCAGAGTTTTTTTGGTATTAGCTGAGGTGAGATGACGAATTGAACTAATGCGACGTAGTTCAAGATAGGCTGAACGGCACACATGTTTAATGTGTAAGTCGACACTCATGTTCTCTGTCATTTGAAAGCCAAGATTACGAGCAGATGGAGAAAAGGTGACATCATTGCCACAAACTGATATGGACTTAGGCTGCTGATGAGAAGGATGTTTTGATGATGAATGAAGAAATAATGCTTCAGTTTTGTCATCATTGAGTTTGAGTTTATTTTGAAGCATCCAGGATTTGATGTCAAGAATACATTTTTCTAAGGAAGATACTGATGGTGACATGTTGGTTGGAGGAGCAGAGACATACAGCTGAGTGTCGTCGGCAAATGATTGGGAATTGATTGAGTGAGACTTAATCAGGTCTGCAAGAGGTTTTGTATAGAGGATGAAAAGAACAGGTCCAAGCACTGATCCTTGTGGAACACCACAAGTTAAATCTTTGTATCCAGAACAGCAGTCTTTGATGGAAACAGATTGTGTTCGGTGAGACAGATAGGATGTGAACCATTTTAGCACTGTACCAGAGATGCCAAAAGCAAACTGGAGTCTCTTTAGGAGGACATGATGGTCAATGGTATCAAAAGCAGCTGAGAGATCTAGCAGTGTCAAGACAGAAACGTTTCGAGAGTCAAGGCTAAGAAGTATATCATTTGTCACTTTAAGAAGAGCAGTTTCAGTGCTGTGATGGGGTCGATATGCCGACTGAGATGGACTGATGAGTTTATGTTCATTTAGATAAGCGAGAAGCTGTTTAAGTACGATCTTTTCCATGACTTTTGACAAGAATGAGAGATTTGAAACTGGGCGATAATTTTTTAGCGTGTTGGGGTCAAGTGTGGCTTTCTTTAGAAGGGGTTTGACAACAGATCTTTTGAAGGCTGATGGAAAAGACCCAGAGATCAAGGAAGTGTTGATAATGCTAGTTAGAGTTGGAAGTAAATCATCCAAAAACTCGCAAAATAATGGTGTGGAGAGAGGGTCAAGTGCACAAGAAGTGGGTTTTGATTTCAAAATGATGTTCTTCAATTCTGACTCATTTATTGGTTCAAATGCTGTGAATCTGGAGGTAGTGATCTGGTCAGGGTAATCATATGGTGACTCAAACACAAACACAACACCACATATGTCATACACTGGTGATGACTCAAACACAAACACCACAGATGTCATACACTGGTGATGACTCAAACACAAACACCACAGATGTCATACACTGGTGATGACTCAAACACAAACACAACACCACATATGTCATACACTGGTGATGACTCAAACACAAACACCACAGATGTCATACACTGGTGATGACTCAAACACAAACACCACACATGTCATACACTGGTGATGACTCAAACACAAACACCACACATGTCATACACTGGTGATGACTCAAACACAAACACCACAGATGTCATACACTGGTGATGACTCAAACACAAACACCACACATGTCATACACTGGTGATGACACAAACACAAACACCACAGATGTCACACACTGGTGATGACTCAAACACAAACACCACACATGTCATACACTGGTGATGACTCAAACACAAACACCACAGATGTCATACACTGGTGATGACTCAAACACAACACCACAGATGTCATACACTGGTGATGACACAAACACAAACACCACAGATGTCACACACTGGTGATGACTCAAACACAAACACCACACATGTCACACACTGGTGATGACTCAAACACAAACACCACACATGTCATACACTGGTGATGACTCAAACACAAACACCACAGATGTCATACACTGGTGATGACTCAAACACAAACACCACACATGTCATACAGACGTCACACACTGGTGATGACTCAAACACAAACACCACAGATGTCACACAGATGTCATACACTGGTGATGACTCAAACACATACACCACACATGTCATACACTGGTGATGACTCAAACTGATCATGTCAAGAGCCATGTGGCGGGCAAGATCCTGACAGAGACAACAACAAGAATAACAATCAACTTTTATTTTCGACGGCAGCCTAAAAACAGGCTGGGTAAGAGAAGAAGATAGTTTCCCCTGAAAATTGGCTGGGGTCCAGGGGCAATGTCCCTGCAGGGGGGTCTGGGGGCAAAGCCCCACCCCCCCCACAAGCTGAAGAATTTCTGTAATTTTGAGGCATTATGGATGCATTTCCTGATCGCAAATACAATAATTCAGTAATATTTCCTCTGAAAAACATTTTTTCCCTCTGAAACTAAGAGTTCATCCGCTGAAATCAGCGGATCCGCTGAGAGTTACCCAGCCTGTAAAAAGCAGACCGTTTTACATCCAGTCTTTGCTGACAGAGACTCCACACTACAACAACAACACAATGATGGCCATGGACTTAACACAAGTGAGCTACAACAACATCAAGACAAAACAATACAAAACTAAAGTAACATGGAGAAAGAGCGAGAACTCCCATGCCTCCAATATACAGGGGGGGTGCAAAAGTAGGTATACAGTTATGAAAAAAGGAAACACGTACGATACTCATTGCATTTATTATACAAACAAATGAATATTGCATATACATGTAATAACAAGCACAGCCTTAATCCCTCAGATACTCAAACTGCTTGCCGTCGGTATTCACACACTCCACTAATCGAGAGCGGAATTAAGCATTATAATAATGATGTGATACTTACTGTATACCTACTTTTGCACCCCCCCTGTATATATGTAGAAGTCGCTGTGATTCTACCAGCTTAACTTTTCGGTTTCACTTTCTCAAGATAATATCTCGGTGCTCGGAATACATTCCACATGCACTGATGCCATGTGATGGACAAGACCTAAACTGACCATGGCATAAACTGACCATGGCATAAACTGACCATGGCATAAACTGACCATGGCATAAACCTTAAAGCCTGCACTTACTCTTATGCATTGTAAAGGTCTTTGGGTCCTGCCAAGCTTACGGGTCTAACGTCTTATCTTTGTATCAGTCTGTCAGAGGAACAATTCAGGATACGCTGTAGGAAAATTAGGTCCACATCTCAAGCTTTAATGTTGTAATTGTTATTGTTGTTTTTGTTGAAAGCCCAGCCGACTGTGTAGAGCCATATCAGGGCTATAACCGTTTCAAAACATACACCATACTTCAAAGGGAAAAAACAGAAAATTAAGTTTACACATATGAATGAATTCATGCATATAATCTAAGGAGATGTTCCTGGCATTGACCACTCCGTCCAATTTATCGCACAGGGGATTTAAAAAAATAACATACCTGAATACAAATTGAAACATAAGCAAGGACACTAAAACATATAAAAACGGGCCAAAATTACCGAAAACTGCTTCCGCGTATCACATTCCTTTAAAGCCAAAAATGCACAAAATACATGTACCCAATTATCAGTCCTCAGAGAAAGTACATAAGACTTTATCAAACACATACAGGTGAATGGACCGGCAAGGCAGAAAATGACAGGAAGAAATGACAGAAAGTAAAGGAGGAAGAAACAAACAAAGAGAATGACAGAAAAGAGGAAACGTCTAGCACAGAATTTCCATAAGGTGGGGATACTACGAGTATTTATACTGAAAGAGCCCCCGGCATCCCCACAGGGGATATTTTGTCTTCAGAAACTGGAAAGGGTTGAAAACACAACCAGCCCGGTAATATAAACTGACCTCACCAAAGTCCTGTACAGTCACATCATCAAAATCAACCCTCACACACACTTAAAAAAGCACATGACATGTAAAAAGGCAAAATCACTCTGATATTTCCATTTTATGTAAGACACAATACTAGGCATAAACAACAATAAACACGACGTTTTAAAAAAATATACAGAAGCTTAAAAAATAGACATGTAATGGTAAAATTAACCATCATAAAACACACACACACACACACACACACACACACACCACACACACACACACCACAACACCGTCTAATATCACTTACAGTGAAAAGACGTTAAATCAAAGAACGAACGAACGAACACACACACACACACACACAAGCAGCAACGTTTTTCAGTACCAATCTCAGTAATCAACACTTGAAGTAAAAAGCTATGCCATTGCATTGTGATGAAGTAAAATGGAATTGGAACAATCAAACCGTTCCATAGGAACAAGGTAAAAAGGACCAGCAGAAACAAACCATCACACTACAGAGAGAGAGAGAGAGAGAGAGAGAGAGAGAGAGAGAGAGAGAGAGAGAGAGAGAGAGAGAGAGACAGTCCACACTTTAAGGACTTCAATAACTTACCAAGTCCTTATCACAACCATCACACTACACACACAGAGAGAGAGAGAGACAGTCCACACTTTAAGGACTTCAATAACTTACCAACAGTCCTTATCACAACCATCACACTACACAGAGAGAGAGAGAGAGAGAGAGACAGTCCACACTTTAAGGACTTCAATAACTTACCAACACTCCTCATCACAACCATCATACTACACAGAGACAGAGACAGTCCACACTTTAAGGACTTCAATAACTTATCAACACTCCTCATCACAACCATCACACTACACAGAGACAGTCCACACTTTAAGGACTTCAATAACTTACCAACAGTCCTTATCACAATCATCACACTACAGAGACAGAGAGACAGTCCACACTTTAAGGACTTCAATAACTTACCAACAGTCCTTATCACAATCATCACACTACAGAGACAGAGAGACAGTCCAGACTCTAAGGACTTCAATAACTTACCAACAGTCCTTATCACAACCATCATACTACAGAGAGAGGCAGTCCACACTTTAAGGACTTCAATAACTTACCAACCGTCCTTATCACAACCATCACACTACACACAGACAGAGACAGTCCACACTTTAAGGACTTCAATAACTTACCAACAGTCCTCATCACAACCATCATACTACAGAGAGAGACAGTCCACACTTTAAGGACTTCAATAACTTACCAACAGTCCTCATCACAACCATCACACTACAGAGAGAGACAGTCCACACTTTAAGGACTTCAATAACTTACCAACAGTCCTTATCACAACCATCACACTACACACAGACAGAGACAGTCCACACTTTAAGGACTTCAATAACTTACCAACAGTCCTCATCACAACCATCACACTACACACAGACAGAGACAGTCCACAATTTAAGGACTTCAATAACTTACCAACAGTCCTCATCACAACCATCACACTACAGAGAGAGACAGTCCACACTTTAAGGACTTCAATAACTTACCAACAGTCCTTATTACAATGCCAGGAAATATCATTCTATGGACCCAGAGAACTGAAAGAGTATTTCATGACACAAATCAAAATGTGAAGTGTACGAGTGGACTGGAGACTGCATGTGCCATGAAACCTGTGCAAAACCTTTTGCAACCCACATAACAGAAAACAAATTATCTTCATAAAATGATTTATTGAGCATCGTTTACATCTCATCTGCCTACATGCTTTTCTTTCCACATCACATGAAATAGAAACTAAATACAAACAAACAAACAAACAAAAAACCACCTCAACAATATCACTTCCACACAGAGAAATTACTTTATGCTTACAAACTTCACAAAGACCATGGAAAGTCAGAACTGACCAATATCAATCCCATTCACCAAGCCCAGATCTGTCTGAACCTAAACACAATGACCACAACTCATACACTCCCGTCCAACGCACTCAATAAATATATGATCATTTCACAGACCTGTGATAATGATGGACTCATTCATCGATCCGACTGATCAGTAAGCATACTGGCCTTCAGTGCTTGGTGTGAGTTTTCTGTCCTCTAAGTTGCTGCGACCAAAACAACAACAACAACAACAACAAAATACCCCAAACCAAAACTAAAACAACAATAAAACACACACACACACACACACACACACAAACCCAAAACACACACACACACACAAAACAAAAACAAAAACAAACAAAAAACTGAGACCAGCACAATTTCATTTGATGTACACATACACTTTTCCAGGGGTTGGACATATTGTCTGTATTTGGCTAGGGTTGATACATGAATACATGATCAGTCTTTGGTGACATTGTTTTCACTCACTCAGCAATACTGCAAACTTCATCAGTAAGCCTATATGAAGAATCATAGATTTGTGCCACAGTAACACAAAGTAAATTTTAACTTAACAGTCTATTCCACCTCAGCCAGGAGTCCTTTATGTCAAACAGGCACAATCAGTACTGAACTTGTGACTTTGTTCCATGGTCTTCATGCACAATTCCTGAGTGCTCCAGCCAAATCGCCAAGTGTAGTTCTAGGGCAGTCTTGAGTGTCGTGCAAAATGCTCTGCACTGTAGCCTTGAAAAGAATGGTGAGGTCAGTGTGGATGATGAACAGGACATATGACACACTACAATGAATGGTGAGGTCAGTGTGGATGATGAACACTGTGACACATCTGACACACTACAATGAATGGTGAGGTCAGTGTAATGATGAACAGGACATGTGACACACTACAATGAATGGTGAGGTCAGTGTGGATGATGAACAGGACATGTGACACACTACAATAATGTGGAGTCAGTGTGGATGTGAACAGGACATGTGACACACTACAATGAATGGTGGTCAGTGTGATGTGAACAGGACAGTGACACACTACAATAATGGAGGTCGTGTGATGATAACAGACATGTGACACTACAATGAATGGGAGTGTGATATGAACGACATGGAAATACAGAATGTGAGTCAGTGTGGATGATGAAGACAGGACACACACAATTGTGAGGTCATGTGGATGATGAACAGGACATGTGACACACTACAAGAATGTGAGTCAGTGTGGATGATGAACACATGTGACACACTACAATAAATGAATGGTGAGGTCAGTGTGGATGATGAACAGACATGTGACACATAAATGAATTTGAGTCATGTGGTGAGACAGGATGTGACACAGACACACTACAATGAATGGTGGTCAGTGTGGATGTGAACAGACATGTGACACCACTACAATGAATGGTGAGTCAGTGTGTGGATGATGAACAGGACATGTGACACACTACAATGAATGGTGAGGTCAGTGTGGATGATGAACAGGACATGTGACACCACTACAATGAATGGTGAGGTCAATGTGGATGATGAACAGGACATGTGACACCACTAAAATGAATGGTGAGGTCAGTGTGGATGATGAACAGGACATGTGACACACTACAAGAATGGGAGTCATTGGATATAACAGAATGTGACACATACAATGATGAGTGATCAGTGTGGATGATGAACACGACATGTGACAAAACACTACAATGAATGGTGAGGTCAGTGTGGATGATGAACAGGACATGTGACACACTACAATGAATGGTGAGGTCAGTGTGGATGATGTGAACAGGACATGTGACACTACTACAATGAATGGTGAGGTCAGTGTGGATGATGAACAGGACATGTGAGACACACTACAATGAATGGTGAGGTCAGTGTGGATGATGAACAGGACATGTGACACACTACAATGAATGGTGAGGTCAGTGTGGATGATGAACAGGACATGTGACACACTACAATGAATGGTGAGGTCAGTGTGGATGATGAACAGGACATGTGACACACTACAATGAATGGTGAGGTCAGTGTGGATGATGAACAGGACATGTGACACACTACAATGAATGGTGAGGTCAGTGTGGATGATGAACAGGACAGTGTGAACACGACACTACAAATGAATGGTGAGGTCAGTGTGGATGATGAACAGGACATGTGACACACTACAATGAATGGTGAGGTCAGTGTGGATGACTGAACAGGACATGTGACACACTGACACACTACAATGAATGGTGAGGTCAGTGTGGATGATGAACAGGACATGTGACACACTGACACACTACAATGAATGGTGAGGTCAGTGTGGATGATGAACAGGGACATGTGACACACTGACACACTACAATGAGTGAGGTCAGTGTGATGATGAACAGACATGTGGACACACTAAAATGAATGTGAGTCAGTGTGGATGATGAACAGACATGTGACACGACCACTACAATGAATGGTGAGGTCAGTGTGGATGATGAACACGACATGTGACACACTGACACCACTATAATGAATGGTGAGGTCAGTGTGGATGATGAACACGACATGTGACACACTGACATCACTACAATGAATGGTGAGGTCAGTGTGGATGATGAACACGACATGTGACACACTGACACCACTACAATGAATGGTGAGGTCAGTGTGGATGATGAACAGGACATGTGACACACTGACACCACTACAATGAATGGTGAGGTCAGTGTGGATGATGAACACGACATGTGACACACTGACACACTACAATGAATGGTGAGGTCAGTGTGGATGATGAACAGGACATGTGACACACTACAATGAATGGTGAGGTCAGTGTGAATGATGAACAGGAACACGTGACACACTACAATGAATGGTGAGGTCAGTGTGGAGATGAACAGGACATGTGACACACTACAATGAATGGTGAGGTCAGTGTGGATGATGAACGGCACATGTGACACACTACAATGAATGGTGAGGTCAGTTGTGAATGAATGAACAGACATTGAACACGACAGACACTACAATGAATGGTGAGGTCAGTGTGGAAGATGAACAGGACATGTGACACACTACAATGAATGGTGAGGTCAGTGTGGAAGATGAACAGGACATGTGACACACTACAATGAATGGTGAGGTCAGTGTGGAAGATGAACAGGACATGTGACACACTACAATGAATGGTGAGGTCAGTGTGGAAGATGAACAGGACATGTGACACACTACAATGAATGGTGAGGTCAGTGTGGAAGATGAACGGGACATGTGACACACTACAATGAATGGTGAGGTCAGTGTGGAAGATGAACGGACATGTGACACACTACAATGAATGGTGAGGTCAGTGTGGAAGATGAACAGGACATGTGACACACTACAATGAATGGTGAGGTCAGTGTGGAAGATGAACGGGACATGTGACACCACTACAATGAATGGTGAGGTCAGTGTGGATGATGAACAGGACATGTGACACTACAATGAATGGTGAGGTCAGTGTGGAATGATGAACAGGACATGTGACACCACTACAATGAATGGTGAGGTCAGTGTGGAAGATGAACGGACATGTGAAACCACTACAATGAATGGTGAGGTCAGTGTGGATGGTGAACAGGACATGTGACACACTACAATGAATGGTGAGATCAGTGTGGATGGTGAACGGGAAGTGTGAACACCACCTACAATGAATGGTGAGGTCAGTGTGGATGAATGAACACACAATGTGACACACATGACACACTACAATGAATGGTGAGGTCAGTGTGGATGACGAACAGGACATGTGACACACTACAATGAATGGTGAGGTCAGTGTGGATGATGAACACGACATGTGACACACTACAATGAATAGTGAGGTCAGTGTGGATGATGAACAGGACATGACACCACTACAATGAATGGTGAGGTCAGTGTGGATGATGAACAGGACATGTGACACACTACAATGAATGGTGAGGTCAGTGTGGATGATGAACAGGACATGTGACACACTACAATGAATGGTGAGGTCAGTGTGGATGATGAACAGGACATGTGACACACTACAATGAATGGTGAGGTCAGTGTGGATGATGAACAGGACATATAACACACTGACACCACTACAATGCATGACACATTAAGATGGGCAGCGCCACCGAAATTTTTTCTAACCAAGACTTTAGAAAGTCAAAATGACTAATTGGCCATCAAGGGTAGGGACCTGGGAAATGAATCTACCTTTCCAATGTTTTATAACAGAGCAGTCAGGCAAATGCCCTGCTCTTCATGATTTTCAACTGCTGTGGGATCTTTAGCATGTGCAGCCAGAAGACATATGGGTCCAACTTGTTTATCATCTCCTTCCGAAGGACTAGACACTTAATTTGATTTTCCTGTCAAACTGAGGAGAAAATTTGAGGCCTCAATGGGGAATGAACCTGGGAACCTTGAGTTTGGTTACTGGCAGGTGAACGTCCGAACCACTCTGCCACTCTTCTCCCTACATCATTTCATTTTCAGTTTCACTTTCGCAAGATAAGATCCCTGCACTTGCAATCAAGTCCATATACACTGACGCTACAGATGCCATGTGATGAAGAAGATCCAAAATGATTGTGGTACAAATCTTAACCCTTTGAACCCAGATGGCCGATGCAGTGGCCAGTGTGATTAATACCTCTGGACCCGGCAGGCCGCTGGAGCGGCCTGACATGTCCGGTTGACCTGGCCTGGTATGGTGCTGGCGTGCGGTATGCGACCTACCGGCACCTAATCTCCTCTGCCACATCCTGTTTATATTACCGAATTCCAGACACCCTATACTTTCTTCCTGGCAAATTTTTAAGCATTGCAAGGATTTATTCTGAGACACCGGTTTTCGCTAGAATTTCTCTAAAAATACTCAGGGTTGAGGGTATCAGAGGTCTAGAAGTACTTAGGGTTGAAAGGGTTAAATCCGTACATAAAGACTATGCTCTTGAAAGGTCTTTATGTCCTACCCAGACATCTAGCTTATGAGTTTTATGTCATCTTTGTGTCAATTTGTCACGGAAACAAACTAGGTCACAATGTACTGAACTACATATCACATTTCTGTCAGGACAAAAAATACAGTGGAAAGGATGACTAAAAACACATCCAGTCCCCCAGCACAAATCAACTGCATCAATGCACCACCCACACAACTATCACAGAAACCCATCCACTGGACAACTCAATACAGCACTGCCAGTAACCAATGACCAGAGACAATCAACAAAAATTTGGATGACACTATTACAACCAAAATTTGAAATTTGGAATTCAGAATTTCTTCAAAAAGGGATTCATCATGCTTGGGCAATTTGACACATACTCCATCCAAACATGACAGTAAATATCTGTCAGACGCCTTGAGCCTGCACAAAAGCCTATGCACTGACAAAATCTTGAAACGGGAAGGGGAGGTGGGAGAGAGTGAGACCTGTGAAACCATGACACCACAAGAATGCTTGGAACATGAAGGTGTTCAGCAAACAGGTCAATGTTCATGTTGCATACGGGGATTGATCTTGTGACATCACATGAGTCCATGGCTAAAAGCCAGTCTGCAGGACTTCAAATACTGTAAAAACAGTTCACAATCAGTTGTGGTCTTTGTATCTAATCAATACAATACAATACAATACAATACAATACAATTACAATACAACACAACACAATGCAGCGCAAAGCAACACAACGCAGCACAAAATAATACTTATTTATTGATGTAAATTCAAGAATTACATAATCATGAACGGTGACTATCAATCAGTTAGGCACTTTGGTATATCATCAGTCATGTAAAATCGATCAATAAGCCACTTTGGTATACTAAAAAACCCAAAAAACAACTCAACCAAGTACTCCATCACATTCCTGGACAACCAAACATCAAGTGCTCTGGAGTGTTTTGTAAAAACCAATCAACTGCTCTGGAATATGTTTGAACAACCAATCAAGTGTTTGAACAACCAATCAGATGCTCTGGGATATTTCTGACCTACCAATCAGACGCTCTGAAATATTCCTGAACAACCAACCAGATGCTCTAGTACATTCTTGAATGGCTAGTCATTCTTCTGGTACATTCCAGAGCTCTGAGGTTATCAAGAGGGATTCACTGCACTTGGCTAATTCCATATATATGCTTGACCCAAATCTGCCAGCAAATTCTCTGGCAGACTCCTTGACCCTGTGTGCTGGCAAGGTTTTGAATTGTGGAGGGAAAGGAACCCATGACACACAGACACCACCAGAATGATTGGAGAATGTTCCTGAACTAATCAATATACTTTCTGGCTAGCTGCTGTAGAAGAAGGCAAGCTGACTGTCCATTAACTCATTCTATACTGCCCGATTTCTTCCTTCATTATACTCTCTATACTGGCCGTTTGGTTACTTTACAAGAAAATTTCTAAAAAATGAATGCAAGCACATACAGTTTTGAAATTTTGTGGTAATGTGTAGAATAGAACAAACTTCCATGTGGCAAAGTTGCTAAACATTCTCTTTTTTAGTTATTGTTTTATCATATTTTGAAAAAAAAAAACCCGCATATTTCATGCACCATACAGAAAGGGGTGCGTAATTCTCATATAATAAAATTTTACAATTATGGTGTTTTATAGTCACAGACACTTCTAATGATATAAATATGATGGGTAAATGTGTTTACACAGTGGATATTCACTGTGGAGTATGATTTCGCTGTCTGTTTGAGTCCCGAGAAGTTGTCGAAGTTGAGGTAGACGCCATCTTGTCAAGCGAGCGAGCGTGAAGACAGAGCTGACTTGTGTTGATCAGAGTCAAATTATACCCGGCCACAGGCGTCTACAGCCCTTGTAAAAGTACTCATGCACTTTTAGATGACTGTAGAACAGAGCTGTATGATTTAGTTTTGCATAAGACCTTGAACCCATGCTCGGTGACTTTTTGAACTTGAGGTGCGCTATAGCGTATCTTAGTAAAAAAAAACGTTGTGCGCATTAGGTACGCTATAGCGTACCATAGTAGAGAAAGAGTTAAAATATTGTAAAATAAAGAAGTCTTGTATTATGCATACACATTTCTTGAATAAACTTTTTATCATGATTGTCGGTAAGAACAAACAGAAAACGAAGAGATCAAGGTCATATCGAACAGTGTATTTCATGAAACAAGGAAACCTCATTTAACAAAAAAGAAGTGAAAAAAACAAACAAACAAAACAAAAAAAACAATCAGCAGCCACAACCATATATGTGATTCTCTTTTCATGTGATTCTTCTTGCATATATTTTTCGATTACTTTTCCTTTTTCAAAATATCAATAAAAGTTGAACTCGATACACTTGCAGACATATATATATAATATGCATTAGAGCACTCAGCTTACCCCCATCTGTAAAAGGAACAAATTCAGTCATACATCTTCATTTCAATGAAAACAGTATTGTGAGAATCAAACTTTTACACCATCAATATTTCTATCTTCAACAACACTGAAGTCTTTGTGGGCAGTAAGACCAGCAACAAAAACCAACACAGAAAAAGACATAAAAGTTGACAGATAATAGTGCTCATCATCTCCATTTGTACTGTGGTGACCAGGAGGTACTGAGGAGTAACAAAGCAGAGTTCTTCCTGCAGTGTGTCCAGTAACAGTGGTAATACTAACAGTCATCTTCTTCTTTTGCTGACCGTCTGTACAGTCAGGCCACATTTGGCCATGAATTTTATGTGGCTGTATGTTTACCCATTCCAGCCAATGGTGGCACTGGTGATTATGCGAGTTCCAATCGAGGTGCAGGACTCGGCCATGCTTCATCTTGAAGGGACCTCAATGGGTTGAGTGCCATTCTTGCCGGGTGTAGAGATAACTGAGTAGACATATGTGTTATATTGCAAGGCACTATGGTTTAGTAGAAGTATTTGTTGTAGTAGATCACTCATAAGGAAGATTAGGAAAAGACAGGCAACATTCATGAGGAAAAGACAGGCAACATTCATTAGGAAAAGACAGGCAACATTCACAGGCCATTTTATGAGGAAGGGGGAATTGGAACACCTGGTCACAACGGGAAAGCTGGAGGGAAGGAGAGCACCAGGTAGACCCTGGGAGAAGATGCTAGACGGACTTGCAGAGTGGCTGGGGACAAGGAGGGCAGGAAGAGATGCTTGAGGCAACAAGTGATAGAGACAGATGGAATTCCATAATCGCCAATGCCATGCGGCAAGGCACCTGATGATGATGATGATGAGTGGTAATAGTAGTAGTAGTTGTAGTAATAGGAGTAGTAGTGGTGGTAATAGCAGTAGCAGTAGTAGCAATTTTAGTAGCTGTAGTAGTGGTAGAAATAGCACTACCAGATGTAGTTATAGTAAGTAGCAGTAGTAACAGTAGTTGCAGTAACAGTAACAGTAGCACAAATAATAACAGTAAAAATAAGCAACAGCTGTAGTGGTTGATCTACAACATCAAATCTGTGCTGATGACAACACAAACAGTCCATGTGTGAGGATGTGTAGTAGTAGTGGTGATGGTGGTGGTGGTGGTGATGGTGGTTGTGGTGGTGATGGTGGTTGTGGTGATGGTGGTGATGGTGGTGTGTTGATGGTGATGGTGGTGATGGTGGCAATAGAGGTGGTACACTCAGATCCTGAAGATCAAATGTGTTATTGACGACATAAACAGCTCATGTACAGCGCTGTTGGTGGTGTGGTGATGGTGGTGATGGTGTGGTGGTGGTGATGATGGTGATGATGATGGTGGTGGTGATGGTGGTGATGATGGTGTGATGATGGTGGTGATGATGAGGTGGTGATGATGGTGGTGATGGTGGTGAGATGGTGATGGTGGTGGTGATGATGGTGGTGATGATGTGATGATGGTGGTGTAATGCTGTGAAAGGTTTGGGGGGGGGGGGGGGGGTGAAACACAAGGGAAAGAAAACTAGGACCACCAGCTGTGAAAGGTTTGGGGGGGGGGGGGATGAAACACAAGGAAAGAAAACTAGGACCACCCAGCTGTGAAAGGTTGGTGGGGGGGTGAAACCAAGGAAAGAAAACTAGGACCACCCAGCTGTGAAGTTTGGGGGGGGGGGGGTGAAACACAAGGGAAAGAAAACTAGGACCACCCAGCTGTGAAAGGTTTGGGGGGGGGGGGGGGTGAAACACAAGGGAAGAAAACTAGGACCATCCAACTGTGAAAGGTTTGGGGGGGGGGGGTGAAACACAAGGGAAAGAAAACTAGAACCACCCAGCTGTGAAAGGTTTGGGGGGGGGGGGTGAAACACAAGGGAAAGAAAACTAGGACCACCAGCTGTGAAAGGTTTGGAGGGGGGGGGGGGTGAAACACAAGGGAAAGAAAACTAGGACCACCCAGCTGTGAAAGGTTTGGGGGGGGGGGGGTGAAACACAAGGGAAGAAAACTAGGACCACCCAACTGTGAAAGGTTTGGGGGGGGGGGTGAAACACAAGGGGAAAGAAAACTAGGACCACCCAGCTGTGAAAGGTTTGGGGGGTGAAACACAAGGGGAAGAAAACTAGGACCACCCAGCTGTGAAAGGTTTGGGGGGGGGGGGGATGAAACACAAGGGAAAGAAAACTAGACCACCCAGCTGTGAAAGGTTTGGGGGGGGGGGGGTGAAACACAAGGGAAAGAAAACTAGGACCACCCAGCTGTGAAAGGTTTTGGGGGGGGGGGGGTGAAACACAAGGGAAGAAAACTAGGACCACCCAGCTGTGAAAGGTTTGGGGGGGGGGGTGAAACACAAGGGGAAGAAAACTAGGACCACCCAGCTGTGAAAGGTTTGGGGGGGGGGGGTGAAACACAAGGGGAAGAAAACTAGGACCACCCAGCTGTGAAAGGTTTGGGGGGGGGGGGGGGTGAAACACAAGGGAAAGAAAACTAGGACCACCCAGCTGTGAAAGGTTTGGGGGGGGGGGGATGAAACACAGGGAAAGAAAACTAGGACCACCCAGCTGTGAAAGGTTTGGGGGGGGGGGGGGTGAAACACAAGGGAAAGAAAACTAGGACCACCCAGCTGTGAAAGGTTTGGGGGGGGGGGGTGAAACACAAGGGAAAGAAAACTAGGACCACCCAGCTGTGAAAGGTTTGGGGGGGGGGGGGGTGAAACACAAGGGAAAGAAAACTAGGACCACCCAGCTGTGAAAGGTTGGGGGGGGGGGGGGGTGAAACACAAGGGAAAGAAAATGTGCACCACCTCCATAACGCTGGTAACAAAAAAAGTTGAGATCTCTACCACCTCACTCATGTCTGAACTAGGTGTAATACGATGACCTTTTTTTTTACTCTGCAGTAGCAGTGATGTGTGGGGGGTGTTAGTCATGATGAATCGCAGGCCCGTTGACTGGCTACTGTTGATATTGGTGCAGCTTTCGGACAGTGGCTAGTACTGATTTATGTACTGATGTACAACTGTACAGCAAAATTGACAATGGTCATGTTGATACTGATCAGTGTAGGGTGCGGATAGTAGGAAGGCAGTACTGACTGACAACTACTTGGCAAACACAGCAATAGTGGTGGTGACGTCGTGTAGTGTTTGGCCGACTGATGACGGTGAAAGACGAACCTGCTATTTTTTAATAATATATAATAATTACAATACTTATACAGCGCAAAATCTTGATAAAATCAAATCTAAGCGCTGAAACAGACACACACACACGCACGCACACACACACACACACACACTGACGCATGGCTATAAATGGGGAGAAAGAATAAAAGCAATGGAAAATTATAGAGAGCATATTATATACAATTGTATATTACAATGTGATTCCCCTCCGAGTGGAGACAGGCTGCAGAGGGGGTTGAGTGAGGTCAGGATTTTATGCAGAGGAGAAAAGGTGAGTTTTGAGAGCGGACTTGAAGGAGACAAAAGTAGGCTGCTGACGGACTGAGAGAGGAAGTTTGTTCCAGGAGAGTGGACCAGAAACAGAGAAGGCTCGTGGACCATAGGTATTGAGCTTAGTGCCTGGAAAGCGAAAAGTCAGAGGATCGGAGGCAGAGCGGAGGGTACGTGAGGGAACATAGATCTCAAGTAGGCTTGACAGGTAATCGGGGGCTGCGTTATTGAGGCTTTTGTAGCACATGGTGTCTAGTTTGTACTGTATGCGCTTTGATTCAGGGAGCCAGTGAAGTTGTGCCAGGAGAGGAGATATGTGGTCAGCTTTTTTCTTTTTGAGTACAAGGCGTGCAGCATTGTTTTGAATGCGCTGTAGGATGTGAATGGTGGAGGCAGGAAGACCAGACAGGAGTCAATTGCAATAGTCAATGCGAGACATTATGAAGGATTTTCACACAGCACAGCAAACCCCAGCAACAGAGGAGGTGATGATGGTGTCACTGCAGGTGGAACCAGTAACGTTCACCCAACCTCACAACTCTGCGGCAAACTCGGCAATGGCGGTGGTGATGTCGCTGTAGCGTGCGGGCAGCTGGTCGTGGTGGATGATGGGTTTGTTGACCATGGCTTGGAGAGAGGGATGAGGGTGGGGGAGACGCGACAGACCCTCCGCCTGCTCCATCAGCCAGGCTACGGTGCTGGCGCTGTGCTCGCTGGGGCCCAGGCGGAAAAAGGGCAGAAGCTTGTCCACAAACTTGGCGAAGTGAGCGGTGCCGGAGATGACGGTGGGGATGTGGGGGTCTCCTACGTGACAGGCCACCGCTCGCCCACTGATGTGTGAGGATCCATCATGTAGCCTGAAACATAAATACCTATTGGGTTGGACTGGATTGCTTACATGGATTGGACTGGATGATTGGATTGGATTGATGGACTGGATTACCTTTTTGTCACAATGTAATTTTTTCACTTGAAATGTGGGTTGTTTTCCCCACAGAAAGCATGTAGCCATGGTATGACACCAGCCTTTTTGGTTTTTCCTCTTTAAGCACATATTTTTGTTTACCTGTGAAAGTGACTTTATACAGCAATATTGCGGGAAAAACTCCTGTTGTTGCTGCACACAGGACCTCAGTTTACCATCTCATTCAAATGACTAGCACACAGACCACACTGAAGGTCCAGTGAAAGGAACAGTAACTCCCTGTCTGACTGGGAACTGAACGCATCCAAGTCTGTAAAGCTGGTGGATAGGATGAGGGAGCCAAATGGTTATGTTTTTACAGCTGGTGGATAGGATGCAGTTAAAGGGTTAATCTGTAACTTTCCTCTCTAGGCTGAAGAATGCCAGACACAGGTGTCATGAACACAGCCAGCAGTGACTCTAAAAGCGACAAACCATTTAATACACAATAACAACCTGTGGCTCTCAAGTGAAATACAACATCATATGAACACTTCTGTCTCAAGGTACAGATGTATCATATCACTTAACATAGTAAATACATCGAGCAACTTATGAAATGTTTTTACCTGTGGCTCCAAAAGTGTCAAAATCTCTGTAACATTTTCACCTGTGATTCTAAGGAAATGTGGAAGTTCACTCGAGAGGGATTCACTGCATTTGGACACTTCCATATGCACTCCACCGACATAGCCCAATCTGCTACACACACTAAGCCTGCGCAGAACCCTAAGTGCTGACAAAGTCTAGGGGAAAAAAACACTAAATAAAAAAACAACTGTGGCCAGCCTGAGATTTGAATCTGTGACCCATGCCTCATCAGCAGTGTCCCTAAACCACCTGAGCTAACAGACCACTTTTGGAACAACAGAACTGTTTCGCTATAACTGTGGGTTGCTCTCCCCCACAAAAACATGTAGCTGTAGTACAACCTTTGAGATAACATGGGGGCAACACGCATGTAATAAAAATAATAATGACATTTCTATAGTGCAACAGTCCATGACCAAAAGCATGCTTGTTGTGCTTTACAGGAATAGAACAAATGATGAATGCACACGTAAGCAGCGCGCACACACACACACACACACACACACACACCACACACACACACACACACACACACACACACACACAGAGGGTGCTGAACTAAGGTATGCTACCTTCCAGGCATGTGACCCTTGACACAAGTTGTCACCCTGCATATCTCTCTCTTCCTCCCTCTCTCTCTCCCCTCCTACACACACACACACCCACACGCACACACACACACATATACACACACGCATATATATGATGCTGAACCAGAGTGCACTCAGCCTGTTAGGCATGTAACCCTTGATCCAATTTGTCATCATCCTGTGTGTTTCACCTACACACACATGTACACACACATACACAGTCATACACGCACACACACACGCACACATGTATACACACAAACACACCTACACAAACACACCTGCACAGACACACACACAGCACCACAGACACACACACAATTCATCAACATCTTTACTTGTGGCCTCATATACCCTTTCATTACACTATTTTCACTGTAACTTCATAAACCTGTAAGGTAACTTTATAAACCTGCAAGGTAACTTTATAAACCTGTAAGGTAACTTTATAAACCTGCAAGGTAACTTTATAAACCTGTAAGGTAACTTTATAAACCTGTAAGGTAACTTTATAAACCTGTAAGTTAACTTTATAAACCTGTAAGGTAACTTTATAAATCTGCAAGGTAACTTTATAAACCTGTAAGTTAACTTTATAAAACTTGTAAGGTAACTTTATAAACCTGCAAGGTAACTTTATAAACCTGTAAGTTAACTTTATAAACCTGTAAGGTAACTTTATAAACCTTTAAGTTAACTTTATAAACCTGTAAGATAACTTTATAAACCTGTATGGTAACTTTAAAACCTGTACGGTAACTTTATAAACCTGTACGGTAACTTTATAAACCTGTACGGTAACTTTATAAACCTGTAAGTTAACTTTATAAACCTGTACGGTAACTTTATAAACCTGTACGGTAACTTTATAAACCTGTAAGATAAACCTGTAAGGTAACTTTATAAACCTGTAAGATAACTTTATAAACCTGTAAGGTAACTTTATAAACCTGTAAGGTAACTTTATAAACCTTAAGGTAACTTTATAAACCTGTAAGATAACTTTATAAACCTGTAAGGTAACTTTACAAACCTGTAAGGTAACTTTATAAACCTGTATGGTAACTTTATAAACCTGTAAGGTTACTTTATAAACCTGTAAGGTAACTTTATAAACCTGTATGGTAACTTTATAAACCTGTAAGGTAACTTTATAAACCTGTAAGGTAACTTTATAAACCTGTATGGTAACTTTATAAACCTGTAAGGTAACTTTATAAACCTGTATGGTAACTTTATAAACCTGTAAGGTAACTTTATAAACCTGTAAGGTAACTTTATAAACCTGTATGGTAACTTTATAAACCTGTAAGATAAACCTGTAAGGTAACTTTATAAACCTGTAAGGTAACTTTATAAACCTGTAAGGTAACTTTATAAACCTGTACGGTAACTTTATAAACCTGTACGGTAACTTTATAAACCTGTAAGGTAACTTTATAAACCTGTACGGTAACTTTATAAACCTGTACGGTAACTTTATAAACCTGTACGGTAACTTTATAAACCTGTACGGTAACTTTATAAACCTGTAAGATAAACCTGTAAGGTAACTTTATAAACCTGTACGGTAAAGGTAAACTTTCCCTGATAAACTTGAAGCCAGAGAGGAGGGAGACGGCAAAGACCTGACTGTTTTGACTACGGCTTGAGAAAACTATACATGCAACCCAATCAATGGTTGCATTCTTGTCGGCTGTAAACGACAACCTGACCCTGTTCAGGGTCATCATCCTCATCAGCATCATGTGTCCTGCCGCATGGTGTTGGCGATCATGACCGTCCATATGAATCTATCCCTTGTCGCTGCAAGTGCATCTTCCACCCTCTCATTCTTCAGCCACTCTGCAAGTCCATCCAATATTTTCTCCCTGGGTCTACCTGGTGCTCTCTTTCCCTCCAGCATTCCTGTTGAGACTTGGTGCTCTAATTTCTCTTGACTCATAAAATGTCCTATGAATGTTGCTTGTCTTTTCCTAATGTTCTTTACTGATGTTCTTTTTGTGTCTGCCTCCATCAAGACTGTCTCGTTTGTTTTCTTTGCTGTCCATGGACCTCTCAACATTCTTCTTAGAAACCACATTTCAGTTGCCTCCATGTGGTTTCTAAGAAGGATACTGTTCAGGGTCTGGGAAGGTAAAGCAGTGAGGGAGGAGAGATGGGCTCCTGCCCTGATAAAAAATGATGAGTCAAACAGGATATTTTAATTCTTGTCTTACCTGTGGCTCTGAAGGTGCTGAGGGCGATGTCCTCACAGTCGGCCTCAGTGGCGTAGGCAGCCAGGAACTGTTGCTGCAAGGACTCCCATACCTGTCACACACACATCTCACCTGTCTACACGTCACGCCTTTCAGGTGTACAGGTATCACACTATTAACGCACACTTTTCATTGACATAAACCCTTTTGATTCCTGCATCCTACCCATCAGCTGCAAAAACTTAACCCTTTGACTCCCGCACCCTATCCATTGACTAGAAAAACTTGACCTTTGACTCTATCACCCTATCCAGCAGCTTCTTGCTACAGGACATGCGGTTGGGACAGGGTAAGGGAGTCAAAGGGCTAAGTTTTTGCTTTGCTAGCATGGTTGACAATGCAGGATGCTGGTGGATAGGGTAAGGGAGTCAAAGGGCTAAGTTTTTGCTTTGCTAGCATGGTTGACAATGCAGGATGCTGGTGGACAGGGTAAGGGAGTCAAAGGGCTAGTTTTTGCTTTGCTTAGCATGGTTGACAATGCAGGATGCTGGTGGATAGGGTGAGGAGTCAAAGGGCTAAGTTTTTGCTTTGCTAGCATGGTTGACAATGCAGGATGCTGGTGGACAGGGTAAGGGAGTCAAACGGTGTGAAGTTTTTGCCTTTGCTTTAGCTAGCATGGGGTGGACAATGCCTAAGGGCATGCATGGGTGGACAGGGTAAGGGAGTCAAAGGGTGAAGTTTTTGCTTTGCTAGCATGGTTGACAATGCAGGATGCTGGTGGACAGGGTAAGGGAGTCAAAGGGTGAAGTTTTTGCTTTGCTAGCATGGTTGACAATGCAGGATGCTGGTGGACAGAGTGTGGGAGTCAAAGAGTGAAGTTTTTGCTTTGCTAGCATGGTTGACAAAGCAGGATGCTGGTGGACAGGGTGTGGGAGTCAAAGGGTTAACACGAGTAACATTCTCAGGTATACAGGTATCATACTGATACACACACTTTTCAATGATGTAACAAGTGCAACATTTCCCTTTCACTTATACTGAATAAAGATTGCATACATTCCTTCTGCCTACACACACACACACACACACACACACACACACACACACACACACACACACACACACACACACACACACACACACACACACACACACACACATATACACACATGTGCACGCACCACAGACACATTCTCATCCTGCCTTTAACCCTTTGACTCCCGCACCTTGTCCACCAGCATCCTGCAATCCCAGCCATGCTAGCAAAGCCAAAACTTAACCCATTGACTCCCTCACCCTATCCACCAGTTTCATGCAGGAAGCTAATGGACAAGGTGAGGGAGTCAAAAGGTTAAGTTTTTGCAGTTAGTGGATAGGGTGTGGGAGTCAAAGCGTTAAAGTACATGCATAACGGTAATACACATCTACATTCTTACTACAGGTGTATACACACAATCTCTCGTACAAACAGGTGGGATATGTGTACACACTTGTGCTGAATGTGTTATTACACTTTGTATATCACGGTAAAATAAATTATAGAACTGTACAATAAATTAAAGAATTCTTGCTTTCCCTTTGAAGTCCCTATCAATTTTGTTTGTTGTTTTTGCTTTTGTTTGGTGTGGCTTGTCTCAGTACAAGCTAGCATCCTGTTACTTGTTCAGCCCAAGCCACTGGCTGTTTAGAGTAAGGACACTCGCCACATTTACCTTCAGTTTTCTCTTGGTATTACTTGGTTCAGATTTATATTGTTTATCACTCAGCCATATCAGGGCACGGCGCACAAATCCGAGATACTTTAGTTGGCCATTTTCTGCTGGCTATTAATAGCGTGCCCCTTCCCTTCCACTCCCAACACCCTTTTCACCCGTCCTTTATCACTAGTGCGGGAGCACAAAGACGCGCTACACTGACAGACTTTGGTCGACCCTGCCTGGCGAAAAATAGCACACGCAGGCAACGCCAGCTCGCAACTAAAGGGTGCAGAATGGCTGGGAAAATGCAGCCGTGAGGGCTAAAACCATGTTAAAAGTTGGTATTTCAGGGCCAGCGAAGACCAGAACAAATGGAGAGCATAACCCTGTCGGTGTCATTGACTGCAGCGGCCAACACCGCATCCGGTGATGCCGACAGATGAGACAGATGATTTCTTGATGATTGGTATTTCTCAAGACTGCATTTCCGCACTTGAAATCAAATCCAAACGAACCGATGGCACAGACGCCATGTCATGGAAAAAGATCCAAAATGATCACGGCATCAAACATCAGTCTGTGTACACACCCAATGCGTTGCTATGGTCCTAGTGTTCTACTGAACTTGTGGTTCTGATTCCTCTAAATAAAATTTCAAGCTTCTCTTGTAATATTGTCAGACCAAAAATTGACAAAGGAAAACTGAAGCTTGTTCTAATCTTCTTCTTGAAGCTTGTTCTAATCTTCTTCTTGAAGCTTGTTCTAATCTTCTTCTTGAAGCTTGTTCTAATCTTCTTCTTGAAGCTTGTTCTAATTCTTCTTGAAGCTTGTTCTAATCTTCTTCTTGAAGCTTGTTCTAATCTTCTTCTTGAAGCTTGTTCTAATCTTCTTCTTGAAGCTTGTTCTAATCTTCTTCTTGAAGCTTGTTCTAATCTTCTTCTTGAAGCTTGTTCTAATCTTCTTCTTGAAGCTTGTTCTAATCTTCTTCTTGAAGCTTGTTCTAATCTTCTTCTTGAAGCTTGTTCTAATCTTCTTCTTGAAGCTTGTTCTAATCTTCTTCTTGAAGCTTGTTCTAATCTTCTTTCTTTTGACTGCTTATATCATCCTGTGTGTCACAAGGAGAAGGAATTGACAGCCAGCAGCAAACTGGAAGGCCTTAACCCTTTGACTCCCACACCCTGTCTGCCAGCTGCAAAAACTTAACCCTTTGACTCCCTAACCCTATCCACCAGGGTGAGGGGGTCAAAGGGTTAAGTTTTTGCTTTGCTAGTATGGTTGAAATGCAGGATGCTGGTGGATAGGGTGAGGGAGTGAAAGGGTTAAATGGAGAAATGCCACAGGACATCAACGTCCCTTTCATACCATTGATCCAGGTTTTCCTTGGTTTGCCTCTTGCTTTAAATCTACATATCTGTTATATACCTGTTGATCCAGCTGGTGGGGTTGTATTGTGTTCAGATGACCAAACCACTTCATTCTGTGTTGATGACTATGATGGTGGACTGGTGTTGTTCCTACCATTTCTCTGATCTTGGTGTTTCTGATCGTGTCACGTCTGGTCTGTTGACAGCTCTTCTCAAACAACACATCTCACTGGTGGTGATTTTGTGCTCCAGGGGCTTGGTCAGGGTTTACATCAGGCATTGGTATGTTTCATCAGACGGCAGATGCACATCGGAAATAGCTGGCAGAATCCGCCAAGCCAATACAGCATTCAAGAAGATGACAAGCATTCCTTTACCAACAAATGCCTATCAATTAACATCAGAAAGAGAGTCCTTGAATGTTATATAGAACCAATACTGTTGTACGGATGGAGGCATGGACAGTCAACAAGCAAAGCCAGAGCAGGATTGAGGCAGTCGAGATGTGGTTTCTCAGAAGAATGTTGAGAGTTCCATGGACAGCAAAGAAAACAAACGAGACAGTCTTGATGGAGGCAGACACAAGTAGATCACTCATAAGGAAGATTAGGAAAAGACAAGCAACATTTATAGGCCATTTTATGAGGAAGGGGGATTTGGAGCACTAGTCACAACGGGAAAGCTGGGGGAAAGAGAGCACCAGGTAGACCCAGGGAGAGAATGCTGGACGGACTTGCAGAGTGGCTGGGGATGAGGAGGGTGGGGGAGATGCTGGGGGCAACGAGAGATAGAGATGGTTGGAAGTCCATGGTCGCCAACGCCATGCGGCAGGGCACCTGATGATGATGATGATGATGATTGGTATGTTAGAAAGGGATGATAATAGAACTGATAAGTTGCTATTTGTTTCAACAGGATGCTGAGTATTTCATGATGGGGCAAGCTGGCAGCTGACATTGTTTGCTTTCTGAATTCTGTTTCAATCTCTCTGTAGACACTTCCATCTTCTGCACCTGATTCTGGCCTATCAGATCAATAAATGATATTGATCAGTTTGTTCTCATCAGTATCGTCTCATCAAATATGACAGGAGGTACCAGCCTTTATAAACACTCACACCTACCTC
>JAPXFY010000018.1:3663247-3670747 GCA_030674185.1 Monoplex corrugatus
CATACACAGATGCACGCGAGCACACACACACACACATACACATTATTATTACTATCATTATCATCATTATTATAACAATAATTTTATTATCATTATTTAACTCTACAGCACCATTATCACACATCATGAAATACTGTCCCACATTCTATCATCAGTCAAATGGTGCAGACATGGGACAGAAAAAAAAAAAAAAAGAAAGACCCAACCCTCCCTGCTTTGTTGTACAATGTTACAGTAAACACCGCCCTAAATCGTCCTGCAGTGGATATTTTATCAAGATTTTGCGCTATATAAATATTGTAATTATTGTATTGTCATGGTCACAACCCCACTCAACACATACTGGTCAACACATGATGCTACTGCAATAGAATGATCCTGAAATTGGCACCGTGTTGAGGAGCTGACATTCGATATGCAGATGACACTGTGCTAATTGCAGAAAATGAAAGGGACCTACAAAACCTTGTGAATATACTAGAAATTGAAAGCAAAGGTAAGGGGCTGGAACTAAACAACAGAAAGACTGAAGTCATGGTGATCATTAAAAAACATGAAATCCCCGCATGCAAAATAACAGCAAACGGCACAACCTTGACACAGGTTGATAAATTTAAATACCTGGGAACGATCATTTCATCAGATGACAGATGCACATCAGAAATAGCTGGCAGAATCGGCCAAGCCAAAACAGCATTCAAGAAGATGACAAGCATTCTTACCAACAGATTTCTATCAATTAACATCAGGAAGAGAGTTCTTAAATGTTATATAGAACCAATACTGTTGTAGTACGGATGTGAGGCATGGACAGTCAACAAGCAAAGCAAGAACAAGATTGAGGCAGCCGAGATGTGGTTTCTAAGAAAAATGTTCAGAGTTCCATGGACAGCAAAGAAAACAAATGAGGCAGTCTTGATGAAGGCAGACACAAGTAGATCACTCATAAGGAAGATTAGGAAAAGACAGGCAACATTTATAGGCCATTTTATGAGGAAGGGGGATTTGGAGCACCTGGTCACAACGGGAAAGCTGGAGGGAAAGAGAGCACCAGGTAGACCCAGGGAGAAAATGCTGGACGGACTTGCACAGTGGCTGGGGATGGGGAGGGTGGGGGAGATGCTAGGAGCAACGAGAGATACAGACAGATGGAAGTCCATGATCGCCAACTTCATGTGGCAGGGCACCTGATGATGATGATGAGGAGCTGAAGAAGCGGTGAGGGATCATGCCCATAAAATCAAGCAAAAGAGAAGGCAACAGAAAAACATTTCTTAAATGTGCTGCATGAATGACTTTCTTCAAACTTAACGAAGGTAAAGCAGATAGGAAGAGGAGATAGACACTACCCTCATAAAGATCACTCTGAGAAAAGTTGAGGTCCCTACTGCCACACTCCCTTACAACTTCACAATTTTCAATAATGTACATTTAGCTCACACTGATATGAATCAAGACTGTGTATTTGTTGCAGAACATCAAGTAGCTGTATATTTTGTGCTGGTTCATTAATAGCAGACCCAGCATAAAAACAACTTGGTTTCAGGTATCACTACACAAAAATGCTGCAAACCCATTTAACTGGAGATTTCACTGCATCAACATTTTTCGTTCAATCTTTTCAGTGTTTCGAAGAGGAAAAATTAAACAGTTTTTATAACTCAAACACCTCAGTAAAAATTCTCACAAGAAAGCAAGCAGTAATATTTGACGAGAGGTAACTTTTACTGGACTAAAGCTATTATTATAAAACTGTAGTTGCTTCCCTTCTTATGTGGAGTATTTCAGAGATGAAAATAAAAAGTAATTATAATTTTACCTGGCACCAAAAGCATGAAAGCCACTTACTTGGAGCAATCACTGCAGGTATCCATGGCTTTCACAAAGAACTGAGGCATCAACTGCAAGGCGGCATCCTTGAACGATGCGGTGGGGCCATGGAACAACTCCAGGGTATAATGATTGTTCACCAGCTTCTTCACAGGAGCTACGTCCGGGGACATGAACATGTTAGGTTTGTACGATTTGTACAAGAAACTTCGTATCTCCTGAGGCCTCAAGTCAAGGGGGTGTATCCACTTTTCTAGCACCCGGAGTGATCTTTCCCTAAAGTCCAACTCCATGAGACGTCGCAGTTCACCAGGAGTGAATCGTGGCTGATGCTTGCTTTTGACGTACAGTCCCCCATCCGGTGCGAGCCCTCGAAGCACCGTTTCAAAAAGGAGACATAATCGCGAGGGATGTCGTCCATACCACCGCGGGACGACACAAAGCCATCATCATGGATAAAATGATCCACAGCGTCCAACACCTGATCGTAAGTAAATATGTAATAAATAATAACTTAGTTAATACATTATGATAATAACACAGATAAATGGATAATGTGCTTTAATTAAAAAATAATTAAGTATCTACCTCAAGGCATCATCAGCTGCTCAAACAAACATGCCCGTATAAACCACTCACATTGTTATTATTATTGTTATTGTTGTTTAAAGCCCAGCTGACTGTGTAGAGCCATATGAGGGCTATAACTGTTTCAAAACATACACAACACTCACATATATTGCACATGTGGAGAAATATTTTTTTTATAAAACACAAAAATAATAATGACTTTTTTTTTCCCAATAACGAAAGAAGACAAAAACAACAATCTTCACAGCATGACAGAGATCAGAAAGCACACTGCAACCTTTGCCATTAATAACATCAGGGACAATGACATTTTCACTGATTCAGAACTGAAGTATTAAATTTTCAAAAGAAAGTTAATAGACTACAGGTTGGTGTTGTTTTAATGGAGGGAGATGAGTTTTTTCCCCACAAAAACAGTAGGAAGCAATGGCTAAAATAGTCGGTTCATTCACACGACAAGTCTTTTTACACCAAATCTGAGAACAACACTTTTAAATCACTTTTACTTATATAGTCTGTCTGCTCAAATTCACCACAGGTAAACAAAAAGTGATAACATCACAAAACAAAACAAAAACAAAACATCAAATCCAATCAAAACACAACAACAACAAAAAAACAAAACAATGCCCTGACTTATGTTTTAAGAAAAAGATACCCATAATCACAATACGCTGTACTTCATTTAACAAACAAAAATTAGTGAAGACAATGTGATTTTTGAAAACAATATTTGATAAGTAGACTATTCCTGTAAACATTTAAAAATCACCAAAACTATTTTCTGATTATAGGAATTCCTCATATTTTGGGTAGTCACAAAATCTATTATTAACAATTTTATAAAATCTAAATATTAACTACCTTGTGTATTTTTCATGTATTTCTGTCAACATTTGAAAAATCATTAGAATAGTTTGTAGCTATACAAATACAAACACTACAGTGGATAAAAAATACACCCATGTATTTCTGTCAACATTTGAAAAATCATTAGAACAGTTTGTAGCCCATACAAATACAAACACTACATATAAAAAAACCCCATGTGATTAATTTAAGAAAAACATAAAACATTTGTACTCAACAAACAAATATACATGGATGAAAAAATAATGTTTCTGTAACATTGAAAAATCATTAGAACCATTTTGTAGTACAAATAACATTTACATGGTAAAAAAACCTACCATGTATTCTGTCAACATTTGAAAAATATTAGAACAGTTGTAGCTATACAATACAAACACTACAGTGGATAAAAAAAACACCCATGTATTCTGTCAACATTTGAAAATCATTAGAACAGTTTGTAGCTCATACAAATAAAACACTACCTACAGTGGATAAAAAACAAAAAACATTTAACAAAGATTGAGTATTCTCCATGCTGACCTTTGGCAATGCTTTCTGTGCCTCCTCCTCCTCACAATTACGCGCAAGTCGTACCACGCTCTAAACTCCTGCTGTATTCCCAGATCTGGGCCATGGTGGCGCGGACATTGGCCACGATACGATCCACCTTCATCATGTTCAGTCGCGATGATGGTGTCTTTGACACGTCAGAAACACCACGATGCCTGACTGTGCCAGCCTCAACATGGATTTGCTGTGTAGAGGGTTCGAACCCGTTAAGGAGATGACGGCGCCCTCTGGTAGATTCAAGTTCAGCAGTGCTTTTCCTTCCTCTTCTATGAAGGCCATGTCTCCTACTGCTCTCAGCTAAACAGATAAATCTGATTTCTTTAGTACCTGCCATATAAACTGATATATGGTCTGATACAATTGTTCCTTCTCATGTGGGTTGTAACAAAGAAACAAACATATGAAAGAACATCTAGACTGTTACAGTGTGCATAGTTTCCATTGACAATGTTTCTGTGAAACTTAACATGCAGGCAAAAACCTTCTTCTGTCTGGTCCATGTGTATGACATGAATTTGAACTACTAAGTAAGAAATGTACTTTGCATTAGAACTGCACACACACACACACACACACACACACACGCATGCGCACACATACCACACACACACACACACACAACACCTTGTTGGCAACAGAGGTACCCCAGTAAGGTTCCAGATGCTGATTGTCACATCCATAGCGTCTCACACACACACACACACACACACAACACACAACACACACACACACACACACACACACACACACACAACACAACCTTGTTGGCAACAGAGGTACCCCAGTAAGGTTCCAGATGTGATCGTCCACATCCATAGCGTCTCTCTCTCTCTCACACACACACACACACACACACACACACACACAACACACACACTCAACATACACATACCACACCACACAACACACACACACCACACACACACACACACACACACACACACACACACACACACACACACACACACACACACACACACACACACACCTTGTTGGCAACAGTGGTACCCCAGTAAGGTTCCAGATGCTGATCGTCCACATCCATAGCGTGTCTTTCCATCTGCTGGGCCAGGATACGGCCAGTGGTGGTCTTCCCACATCCTGGACTGCCCATCAGTATTATGTTGCCCTGAGAACACACACACACACACACACACACACACACACACACAACACACACACACACACAACACACACAGAGACACACACACAAGTACACACACACAGAACACACACCACACCACACACACACACACCACCAGACACACACACACCACACAAGACACACACAACCACACAGAACACACACACAGAAACACACACCACACAGAGACACACACACATGCAACACACACACACCACACACACACACATGCATACATCACACACACATACACACACACACATGCATACATACACACACACATACACACACACATGCACACACACTCACTCAGCACACAGACACAGACAACAGACAGACAACAGACAGACAGACAGACAGACAGACAGACAGACAGACACAACAACACACACACACACACAACACACACACACAACACACAAAACACACACACAACAAACAGAGAGAGAAAGAGAGCGAGACACACACACATGCATACACGCACACACACACAAACACTCACTCACAACAGAAAACACACACACACACACACACACACACACACACAACACACACACACACACACATACATGTACATACATTCACTCGTGCACACAGACACAGACAGACAGACAGACCACACACACACACACACACACACACACATACATGCACACACATTCACTCATGCATATAGACACAGACACACACACACACATATTCACTCATGCACACAGACACACACACACACACACAGAGTTATACATATATTTTAATGTACAGGAAGCAGTGTATGACCAATGGTTCTCTTTCACAACCTGGATTCTGTAAGAACTAAGATGTTGCTTTGGTCAAATGCATAATTCATCCCAGATTAATCAAAAACAAAACAAACAGGAAGAAAACATCATATGTCACAGAAAAACTGGATTCTGGAAATTTTACATTTTTCCCAAAGTATACTGGAATTTGATTTTGTCTGGAATCTGATGTTCTACTTTATTCTAAAAATTGCTTGAGCTATCATCTTCCATTCTGTATATATGCATAGGACTTTGGAGATTGGTTTTCGAAACTTTGTACAAGTAGCCTCCAATTCACTCAGCTATGAACAGGTACCTGAGTCTGTTCAGGTCATTGAGAGTAAAGCAGAAAGACAGAGGGGTAGAATCAGTAATAATGCACTTCAGGTCTAGCTCACTCCTGCAGATCTTACGCATGATATATATGACCAAATTTCACTCATCATCATCATCAGGTGCCTTGCCACATGGCGTTGACAATCATGGCCTTCCATCTGTCTCTATCTCTTGTTGCCTCAAGCATCTCTTCCACCTTCCTTGTCTTCAGCCACTCTGCAAGTCCATCCAATATCTTCTGCCTGGGTCTACCTTGTGCTCTCTTTCCCTCCAGCTTTCCCGTTGTGACCAGGTGCTCCAATCCCCCTTTCCTCTTCTTGCGTCTGCCTCCATTAAGACTGTCTCATTTGTTTTCCTTGCTGTCCATGGAACTCTCAACATTCTTCTTAGAAACCACATCTCCGCTGCCTCAACTTTGTTCTGGCTTTGCTTGTAATTTCACATTAACCCTTTCCCTGTTCCACATCCTTTGGGCTGGCAATCTGTTCATGCAGAAATTGATCTTGAGGGGAGGGTTTGGGGATGGGCCAGTGTTAGGACAAGGAACGATTATGTTATACCACCAGTGCCTCTCCTCTTTTCCTCTTATCAATTTGTCTCAGTTGTTATCACTCCATCATAGTCCATGCCCCTAACACAGGAGTCCCAGGTTCCTTCCTTGGGCAGGCCGCGCCATTCATACTGGTTGGTTCTTTTGATAGAGCCGCAGATCAAAGATCAGATATATCTCGAATTCAATCTCACCCCCAACATTAAAAAGTAACCTGTTTGATGCACGAGTTAATGCTTTCATCATTCTGGTGGTGTCAGCTTAGTGTTTCATAGACATAGATCAGTCTCTCCCAACCACCATTTCAAAATGTGTGTCAGCGATCAAATTTTTGTATTTTCTCAAAAGGCTTGTGTGCAGCTGACATGGAATTGTCCAGGTGCTTTGAACAAACCCCAAACCTCTTATCAATGAGAGAAACACACACACAGACACAGACACACACACAAACACACACTCACAGACACACACAAACACAGACACACACATCTGTATCTATATGTATATATATATACACACATGTACCTATCTATAGACCTATCTATCTATCTGTCTCTCTCTCTCTCTGTATATATATATATATATATATAATATATAGATAGATATATATATACATATGTATATATGTATATATAATAATTAACATTTTTTATATACATGCATATATACATATAATAATATCAATATCATATCATATATTTTTTTGGGAAATATATATGTTGTTTTATGTTGGTTTATTGTCTTTTCTGTGCACATGTTGTTTTATAATATATTTTTGTTTATATACAACAGTGTTTCACATTTCCCTCGGACTCCGGACATTGACCGATTGAAATTTGAAA
>JAPXFY010000018.1:3673247-3678247 GCA_030674185.1 Monoplex corrugatus
TCTTCGTCCGATGTCGCGTTCGTTTACGTCCATGGGCCGTCAGGAGCGTAGTCCTTGACCTCTTAATAAGGTCAATGAGATGGTGGGTTTCGTCGAGGGTTTTGGTAGGACAGGCGCCTGACAAAAGTTAATTTCAAGTGCGTACCCGGTGTTTCGCTTAACCTTTGGGTCCCTTACCCTGTCCACCAGCATCCTGTACTGTCAACCATGCTAGCAAAGCAACACTTAATTTTAAACCTTTGATTCCCTTACCCTGTCCACCAGCATCCTGTACTGTCAACCATGCTAGCAAAGCAAAACTTAACCCTTTGACTCCTTCACCCTGTCCACCAGCATCCTGTACTGTCAACCATGCTAGCAAAGCAGAAACTTAACCCTTTGACTCCCTCACCCTATCCACCAGCATCCTGTACTGTCAACCATGCTAGCAAAGCAAAAACTTAACCCTTTAACTCTCTCACCCCTGCAGGAAGCTGTTGGATAGGGTGAGGAAGGTTAAGTTTTTGCAGTTGGTGGATAGGGTGCGGGAATCAAAGGTTATTTGTTTTTAAAAGCGGAGGACGTCTCAACATTTATCACAATCATCTAACCGTTTGATCATCAGTTTATATGTACCTATCCCTTTTGTATAATCAATTTGTCCACGTCATAAAAAGATGGATCACATTCATGCACGCTTGTCATTGTGTTTGTTTGTTCCCCCCCCCCTTCCCCGAAATCTCCACAAACAAATCTATTGTTATATCATATCATATCATATCATATCATATCATATCATATCATATCATATCATATCATATCATATCATATCATATCATATCATATCATATCATATCATATCATATCATATCATATCATATATCATATCATATCATACCGTATCGTACCGTATCGTATCGTCTCGTATCGTCTCGTATATCATATCATATCATATCATATCATATCATATCATATCATCACAACTTTAATGTCTAAGGTGCTCTAAAATGCCTCCTGCCCACTGAATTCTGTTCACACATTACATGTCAGTCTTCCAGTAAGAAGATCTGGTTCAATCTTGCCTGATGGGTACCTTCTGTCTGGTAGGTAATGGGTGGAGATTTTAAGTGCAGACCTATTAGGGTCTAAATCCCCTTTTTGTGTATATAACGTGTATGTAATTCAACAAGCAAAGTCAGAACAAAATTGAGGCAGCCAAGATGTGGTTTCTAAGAATAATGTTGAGAATTCCATGGACAACAAAGAGAAAACAAAAGAGACAGTCTCGATGGAGGCAGACACAAGAAGATCGTTCATAAGAAAGATGAGAAAAAGACAGGCAACATTTATAGTCCTTTTTATGAGGAAAGGGAATTAGAGCACCCAATCACAACAGGAAAGCTGGAAGGAAAGAGAAACCAGGTAGACCCAGGGAGAAAATATCAGACGGACTTTCAGGGTGGCTGAGGACAGAGAGGGTGGAAGATGTGCTTGCGGCAACAAGGGATAGGTACATATGGAGGGCCATGATCGCCAACGCCTTGCGGCAGGGCGCTTGATGATGATGACGATGATGATGATGATGATGATGTGTATATGATGCAAAGAATCAAGTATGTTTGTTGTCTTTCACAGCCAGCCATGGTTTTTGATAGACTTGGTTCAGTGGTCATTACATCTCAGCCTTTCAAAACTGGCCATTCATTTTCTTCCAATAAAACATTTCCGTAAATATGTATTTTTTGTTTTGTTTTTGTTAACATCCAACTGGTTTACAATATATAAGAAATAATACGGTCGTTTACATATTATTTCAATAAAACATATTTTGTTATATTCTTTTGAGTATTATTCATATTTTTTTGCTGATTTTGTGTGTATGAGTGTTTTTCTTCTTTTTTTTCTTTTTCTTTTTCTTTCCCCCAAATTACAAACAATTCCGGGAATCAAAGGGTTAAAGATGCTTACGACAAGTTATGTCAGTGTCCTATAGCGTATGGTATCATGTAAACAGCATGCACACATAAAAAAAAAAAAAAAGCTAGTATATGCAGGCCCTAAAGCAACAGACGCCTGCTAGTTTGCGGGAAACAATATGCATACACGCAAACAAGAAAAATCGAAACGCTAAACAACAACAACAACGACGACGACGACGACGACAACAACAACAACAACAACTACAACAACTTTACGTTTAAAAGTGAAACTTCAATTTGTGCGAAAATATGGCCTCAATATCACCCCCAACGGGTAATTTCCGCTTCCGGGTGAGTGGTTGACATGAAGGCACTGTAGCAGACAGTGCGAAAGAAGAGGTCTGGCAGCAACCTTCGTAAGGACGTCATCCAGACACAGTACTACAGAAACGATGAATGCGGCCGTAGCTGTGTGTGTCGTCTTCCTTGGGTGTTGCAGCAATGTGGTTTTCTTGGAAGATCTCATCAGGTTTTGTCTCTGTCCGGCTGTTTTATCGCTGACTGAGCTGTTCCTTTCTCTTTCTCTTTCAGTCTTTATCAGCCTCTGAGCCTGTACACGCACACAACGTCAGAACGTGTGTCATTCGGTCAGCCTCTATGTGTGTGTGTGTGTGTTGAAAAGTCTGATGTAGCGGTTTTAATTTTTGTTTTTGTTTTCTTTTCTTTTGTGAGGTTCACAGTTCAGGTAGGGTGGCGGTGGGGGTAGGGGGTAGGGGTTGTTTGGCGTGTGGGAGCGGAAAAAAGGAGGGCAGCGTTGGTTGGAAGAAAGCTGGTGCATCAAAAATTCTTCTGCTATGTCAGCATAAATGGTGCCCACTTTCCTGTACAAAATAATAACAGCCACAACAGGAGACTCCAGTCTAGAAATCATGAAAAGACGGTTGACTTTTTAATGTCCAGTAGGGTAGTCACCATTCTCATTGTTCTTTTGTCTACTGTGTGTGTGTGTGTGTGTGTGTGTGTATGTGTGTGTGTGTGTGTGTGTGTGTGTGTGGAAGGGGGGGAGGGAGCTTAGCATTTGCTATGCTTGTTTCTTCCATCATATTGTCACTCCATTTGTGGTGTTGGCGAATGTGGAATCGTCCTGTGCAGTTTTGACTGAGTAAACTTGAAGTGCAAGTGTAAGTGAATGTAACTGATTTCAGGGTGTATCCCCAGAGCGGGAACCTCATCACCTTCACGGCCTTCTTGTTTAACGCTATGGAGGGCTTCATCTTCACCTCTCGCTTTCTCACCAAAAAACCTGTCATACCCATTCGGTAAGTTACCTCCGTGTTAACCAGTCGCTGTGGTGTAGTGGTTAATGCAGTGGACTACCAACTGGAAGGTTATGGGTTTGAATCCCCATCAGTCCATTCAGAAATCATTGTGGGATTTTTTGCCTCTAACCAACTCTTACCCAGAATTGGGTGTGCTGTGGGCTCATTGGGAAGACTGGGACCACGTAGTCATGTTTGAAAGACGGGACTGCGTAGTCATGTTTGAAAGACGGGACTGCGTAGTCATGTTTGAAAGACGGGACTGCGTAGTCATGTTTGAAAGACGGGACTGCGTGGTCATGTTTGAAAGACGGGACTGCGTGGTCATGTTTGAAAGATGGGACTGCGTAGTCAAATCTACTGTTCTAATTGTATCTTCTTTCTACTGTTCTAATTGTATCTTCTTTCTACTGTTCTAATTGTATCTTCTATCTACTGTTCTAATTGTATCTTCTATCTACTGTTCTAATTGTATCTTCTATCTACTGTTCTAATTGTATCTTCTATCTACTGTTCTAATTGTATCTTCTATCTACTGTTCTAATTGTATCTTCTATCTACTGTTCTAATTGTATCTTCTATCTATTGTTCTAATTGTATCTTCTATCTACTGTTCTAATTGTATCTTCTATCTACTGTTCTAATTGTATCTTCTATCTATTGTATCTTCTATCTACTCTTCTAATTGTATCTTCTATCTATTGTTCTAATTGTATCTTCTATCTACTGTTCTAATTGTATCTTCTATCTACTGTTCTAATTGTATCTTCTATCTACTCTTCTAATTGTATCTTCTATCTATTGTATCTTCTATCTACTCTTCTAATTGTATCTTCTATCTATTGTTCTAATTGTATCTTCTATCTACTGTTCTAATTGTATCTTCTATCTACTGTTCTAATTGTATCTTCTATCTACTCTTCTAATTGTATCTTCTATCTATTGTTCTAATTGTATCTTCTATCTACTGTTCTAATTGTATCTTCTATCTACTGTTCTAATTGTATCTTCTATCTACTGTTCTAATTGTATCTTCTATCTATTGTTCTAATTGTATCTTCTATCTACTGTTCTAATTGTATCTTCTATCTACTGTTCTAATTGTATCTTCTTTCTATTGTTCTAATTGTATCTTCTATCTACTGTTCTAATTGTATCTTCTATCTACTGTTCTAATTGTATCTTCTTTCTATTGTTCTAATTGTATCTTCTATCTACTGTTCTAATTGTATCTTCTTTCTACTGTTCTAATTGTATCTTCTATCTACTGTTCTAATTGTATCTTCTTTCTATTGTATCTTCTATCTACTCTTCTAATTGTATCTTCTATCTACTCTTCTAATTGTATCTTCTATCTACTCTTCTAATTGTATCTTCTATCTACTGTTCTAATTGTATCTTCTATCTACTCTTCTAATTGTATCTTCTATCTATTGTTCTAATTGTATCTTCTATCTACTGTTCTAATTGTATCTTCTATCTACTGTTCTAATTGTATCTTCTATCTACTGTTCTAATTGTATCTTCTATCTACTCTTCTAATTGTATCTTCTATCTACTCTTCTAATTGTATCTTCTATCTACTGTTCTAATTGTATCTTCTATCTATTGTTCTAATTGTATCTTCTATCTATTGTTCTAATTGTATCTTCTATCTACTGTTCTAATTGTATCTTCTATCTACTCTTCTAATTGTATCTTCTATCTACTCTTCTAATTGTATCTTCTTTCATAAATTAACCATTCTTTCCTCATGTCCCTGACCCCGGCTTCATCACCGTTA
>JAPXFY010000018.1:3685747-3708247 GCA_030674185.1 Monoplex corrugatus
ATGTGTCCTATAATTAAGTGTGTTGTGTGTAGGTACAAAAGAAGTATGTATGTGTCCTATAATTAAATGTGTTGTGTGTGTAGGTACAAAAGAAGTATGTATGTGTCCTATAATTAAGTGTGTTGTGTGTGTGTAGGTACAAAAGAAGTATGTATGTGTCCTATAATTAAGTGTGTTTGTGTTGTAGGTACAAAAGAAGTATGTATGTGTCCTATAATTAAGTGTGTTGTGTGTGTAAATACAAAAGAAGTATGTATGTGTCCTATAATTAAATATGTTGTGTGTGTAGGTACAAAAGAAGTATGTATGTGTCCTATAATTAAGTGTGTTGTGTGTATAGGTACAAAAGAAGTATGTGTGTGTCCTATAATTAAGTGTGTTGTGTGTGTAGGTACAAAAGAAGTATGTATGTGTCCTATAATTAAGTGTTGTGTGTGTAGGTACAAAAGAAGTATGTATGTGTCCTATAATTAAGTGTGTTGTGTGTGTAGGTACAAAAGAAGTATGTATGTGTCCTATAATTAAGTGTGTTGTGTGTGTAGGTACAAAAGAAGTATGTATGTGTCCTATAATTAAGTGTTGTGTGTGTAGGTACAAAAGAAGTATGTATGTGTCCTATAATTAAGTGTGTTGTGTGTGTAGGTACAAAAGAAGTATGTGTGTGTCCTATAATTAAGTGTGTTGTGTGTGTAGGTACAAAAGAAGTATGTGTCCTATAATTAAGTGTGTTGTGTGTGTAGGTACCAAAGAAGTATGTGTGTGTCCTATAATTAAGTGTGTTGTGTGTGTAGGTACAAAAGAAGTAAATACATGTCTGTGGTGTTGATCACGCTGGGCATCATAATGTGTACCATCGCTTCAGCTTCTGATGTGGTGAGTCAGGACTTGTGCTTATTTGTACACATGTGTGTTTAGGGTCATGATGTATAAATGTAGTGTACCAGCTCCTTTTTACATGTGCCGATATATTCTCCTGGAGAGCCGGACAGCAGAGGGTCCTGAAAGGAGAAGCTCCGATCAGGCAAATGTTTTGGCTTTCAACACTCTTAAAGAGGACTGGACTACATCCAGGTCATGACTCCTGGATGCCACTCTGCTGTCGCCATCTTTTTAAACAGAAATTTGTCTTTCACATGGATTTGAACCCACGCATCCAAGGTGGTCAGGCACCTCAAGGCCAAGTCACCTTTATGGTGAATATCTTGACCACTTAGCTGTAGGACACCGGCAACATATGGGGAAATTTTAAGCCTTGTGAAGTTCGCTTTTCTTTCTACTTGACTAGGTCCAGCTGGATCTCTTTCCAACTGGTTTTGCTGTTGCCATTAGGGCTCTGGTCCTCTCTTTCCCAGAAATATTACGGTCTTATGGTGCATATTTGATTTCGTCTGATGATGCGCGTGTTTGGTTCATTTCATTGTTTGTATGTCTGTCGGCTTTGTTTTGCCCGTTTTTATAATGATATATATACATATGCATGTTCATAATTTTCCCAACGTATGTGTTCATTTGCTGATCGTACCAGTGACTCAAAACTGATGGCATGTGCTTATTCTGTGATAAATTTTACTTATTGTATGATTGATTTTAATTTTTCTTGATTAATTTTAATTATTCTTGGTTATTTGTAGTTATTCTGTGTTCATTTTATATTGCATAATCATGAAGTTGGTAAGTTTAAATACCTGGGAACAATCATTTCACCAGACGGCAGATGCACATCAGAAATAGCCAGCAGAATCGGCCAAGCCAAAACAGCATTCAAGAAGATGAAAAGCATTCTTACCAACAAATGCCTATCAATTAACATCAGGAAGAGAGTTCTTGAATGTTATATAGAACCGATAATGTTATACGGTTGTGAAGCATGGACAATCAACAAGCAAAGCCAGAACAAGATTGAGGCAGCCGAGATGTGGTTTCTAAGAAGAATGTTGAGAGTTCCATGGACAGCAAAGAAAACAAACGAGACAGTCTTGATGGAGGCAGACCCAAGATCATTCATAAAGAAGATTAGGAAAAGACGGACATCGTTTATAGGCCATTTTTGAAGAAAGGGGAATTGGAGCACCTGATCACAACAGGAAAGCTGGAGGGAAAGAGATCACCAGTAGACCCAGGAGAAGATGCTAGACGGACTTGCAGAGTGGCTGAAGACAAAGAGGGTGGAAGATGTGCTTGCCTCAACAAGGGATAGAAACAGATGGAAGTCCATAATCGCCAACGCCATGTGGCAAGGCACTTGATGATGATGATGAATCATGAACATGCACATGACTTTGAATAAACCCCAAATGTAATTAATCTTGACACTCAGCCAGGATAGTGATAGACTGTTACAACATTGAAAACAGAATTGAAATGTTGTCAGATATTACGGAGAACATGCTGTTCATGTCTTCCTTGAAGAGTGCTGATTTTTTGACGCTGTTGTAGTCTGTGTGACCTTGATCATGGCACATTATCTTACATACTTTCTCTTTTTTTTATTTATTTTGTTTTTAGGATTATCGTACTTTGGGATATGCCCTTTGTGCTCACCCTTTTTTTAAGTCCCATTTTCTGCACCATCTTAATGGCCAAGGGATATTTACCTTCCCAAATGATCCTCTTGCAATTCTCAGGCAATCCGAATGTCCGCGAATTCGCGGATATCCGTGAAAGGGGAAAACAAAAGAAAAAAAAATCGTTGAAAGTATGGAGAACCGGGACTGGGATCACCGAAACTATTCAAAACAAGCCGTAAGCGCATGCGCGGTTTTACTTTTGCAACTGACCTCGAGATTTGCGCATCCTCTTGACATTGATGAAGGCCTCAAAAATCGCTGGAAATGGGACTGGCTGCAGGAAGTGTACGATGGCAATAAGTTCGCTCGTTTCTTCGAGAAACTGAAGATCGCTGGTAAAGCATACTAACTTTGTCGCTCGGAAATCAGTTACAAGTCCGGCGGTAAATGAGTACTGGTTGATCACCTGAAAGGAAAGCAGCACAACGACAGGCTCAGGACATCAAACGAAAATTTTCGTTTGTCAAGTGAGGCAAAAGAGTGAGGAAAAGTTGCATGTTTTGTTCATTGTTAACAATGCTTGTGCCCTTTTTTCTTTTATTAAAATACTTGATTTATCTTTCACCAGAGGGGGTTAAATTTCCATTTACTAGACTCAAATGCTTCAGCTTCTGGGGGCAATGCCCCCAGAACCCCCACCAGGGTCTCTGCCCCTGGACCCCCAGCATTTTTTTCCTTGAAACACATTGTTGCTTGAATGGATTGCCTGAATTCTTCAACAGTCCACATTTCTGACCAAAATATGTGACTGGTTCTTGCGAACAGGGTCACAAGTCGCAACGTGTGAACTGAGATACGGGCCTGAAAAGGTGGTGAGGGTCGATCTGGGTGATTTGAGATTTTTGTTCCTACACATTGTCTGACCATTAATCTATCAATTATGGCAAAGATTAAAGTGAAATTTGGGCTGAAAGAGTGTTAAAATAACATTTTAAAGTGATAACCCATCGAGAATGTGCAGATTTTTTCTGTGAAAATGCGTGTGTTTGAGCTTTAATTTAGGCCATGAAACCGTACAGGGCCTCAGCATATCGCATACCGTTGGAATCAGCTTGCGAAATAGCTAGTATGTAGTGCAGAACCACTTTATCTATCACTTCACTAAGTTTGATGAAGATAGAATACTGGTTGCTAAGGAAAAAGCAGAGAATTTTGTTGTCCTTCTTTAACTCTGCTTTTCTCAAAATGGCCATCCCATCACCCACTCCCTTTAAATTACTGTAACTCGCTCAATTTTCCAGTTAGACCGTTGAATTATACATCATTGGAAAGAGCATTTTTTCTGCTTTCCGGTGATATAAATATCTCTATACCCCCCAAAATTAAGTTGTGACCCCATTCGTGAGAACAGGTCACATATGCTAAAGATCCCCCCTCCTCCTCCTCCAAAAAAGAAAGTGATGAAATTGTGTGTACACATTTTTGTCACAAGGAGATAGACATAACTGGCCTTTGTCAAGCATATATACAAAAGACAAAAAAGAATAACTGCATGACACATAGCACACACACACACAAAAGGACAACTTCCTAAATGTACGGTCCTGACAGGAGAAAATGGCAGATGTGTATCATTTCAGCTCTTCAAATGGACTGTGAAACCTGCAGCAAAGGACAGCCTTTTATGTTTGTTCTCCCAATTATGTGTGAAACCTGCAGCAAAGGACAGCCATTTATGTTTGTTCTCCCAATTATGTGTGAAACCTGCAGCAAAGGACAGCCATTTATGTTTGTTCTCCCAATTATGTGTGAAACCAGCAGCAAAGGACAGCCATTTATGTTTGTTCTCCCAATTGTGTGTGAAACCTGCAGCAAAGGACAGCCATTTATGTGTGTTCTCCCAATTATGAAAGCCATTTTTTTTTCGAAAATGGCTGCCGCAACAGTTTGTAAACCAAAAATGGCTGTGAATCAAGTTTGGGGAAGAAAAATTTTTTTAAAAAAAACAACAAAAATTAAAAAACAAACGAACAAACAAAAAAAAGTTTGAGAAAAAAAATTTAAAAAAAAGTTTGGAAAAAAAAATCTACAAAGTGTTAAGCATACATGAAATGAAGGGCTAAGAAACTGCAGATTTCAGTAATGTGTAAAAACCCTGCGTGGCCAAACTGGACATATGTTAAGAGTGGTTTTTACATTTTTTGTAGAGACTGAACAGAGTATTGATCGCTGAACTGGTTCTGTTTATCCAGCATTTGGATGTCTGTGTCTACACCTCCCATACACTGCCTAGTGTTTGTCTACACACCATGTGTGTGTGTGTGTGGAGTGTGGAGTCTATTTCTTTCCTGCTGTCTGAAGCCTTGAAATATTGACGTTAAGATTGTTTGCTTGTGAGGGAAAGATTATCTCCCTTTTTATACAACAAATATAGCAAAGGAAAGCAAGTGTTCATTTATAACACGGGCTGTTTTGTGTTTGTGTGTATTTGTGTGTGTTTGTGTGTGTGTGTGTGTGTGTGTGTGTGTGTGTGTGTGTGTGTGTGTGTGTGTGCATGTGCACGTTTGTGTGGTTCCTTTGTGTGTATGTTTCTTCTGTGTGTGTGTGCGTGTGTGTGTGTGTGCACGTGCACGTTTGTGTGGTTCCTTTGTGTGTATGTTTCTTCTGTGTGTGTGTGTGTGTGTGTGTGTGTGTGTGTGTGTGTGTGTGTTTCGTCTGTTTGTGTGTGTGTGTGTGTGTGTGTGTGTGTGTGTGTGTGTGTGTGTGTGTGTGTGTGTATGTTTCATCTCTGTGTGTGTTTCGTCTGTGTGTGTGTGTATGTCTGTGTGTGTGAGAGAGAGAGAGGAGAGAGAGAGAGAGAGTGTGTGTGTGTGTGTGTGTGTGTGTGTGTGTGTGTGTGTGTGTGTGTGTGTGTGTGTGTGTGTTTCTCCTTTGTGTGTGTTTCATCTGTGTGTGTGTGTGTGTGGTTCCTGTGTGTGTGTGTTTCCTCTGCATGTGTGTGCGTGTGTTTGTGTGTGTGTGTGTGTGTGTTTCCTCTGCGTGTGTGTGTGTGTGCATGTGCGTGTGTTTGTTTGTGTGTGTGTGTTTGTGTGTGTGTGTGTGTTATGAGAGAGAGCATGAAGAGGTTGGTACTTATTGGCGGAAAACTGTACATTTGAGTGTATTTAGTTACATGCGATATAGAATACACATTTTTGTATATTATGTATTTGTTTTTGTGCATGTGTGTGTGTGTGTGTGTGTGTGTGTGTGTGTGTGTGTGTGTGTGTTTTTCTATGTGTGTGCATTTAGAGAAAGGTCACAAAGGTCAGTACTTACTATGTATCGCAGGAAAACTGTACATTTGAGAGTATTTTCATTATGTATGATACAGAATACAAATGTTTATGTATGTTTTATATTTAAATGTGTGTGTGTGTGTGTGTGTGTGTGTGTGTGGGTGCATGTGTGTGTCTGTGTGTGTGTGTGTGCTTGTGTGTGGTCGTGCTCGTGCGTGTGTGTGTGTGTATGTGTGTGTGTGTGTGTGTGTGTGTGTGTGTGTGGTCGTGCTCGTGCTCGTGCGCGCGCGCGTGTGTGTGTGTGTGTGGTGTGTGTGTGTGTGTTACGTATTAATGTGCAGGAAAGTCAACCGAGCCATACAGACGATCCGTTCTATGATATGTGTGTCTGGGGGTTAGGTCAGTATCATGTCTCTATTTTTCCCTTTCTCTTGTTGTGTATTGTTTCACTCTATCTCTTTATTTATTCTTTTGATGCAGCATGGGAAAGAAACCTGGTTAAAGACACAACCAGCCGGTCATATCTGTTTATACACACATACACATGTCATTTACATGGACCAAGATTATTCCAGTGGTAGGCTGATAAAATACCAGTATAAAATACGGACTGGTAAACATAGTCTAGGTAGGGCCTCAGGACCTGGCCAGCTCATGGGTTTATGTGCAGGCTTAAGGCATGTGCTACGGTCACTATACACATGGCACCTGTGACGTTAGTGCTTATGGAATTCGTTCCGAGCGCAGAGACGTCATCTTGAGAAACTGAAACAAACTGAAGCTGTGTCTAAAAATAGCTGGATAGGGTCACAGTTATCACCATTGAGATTTTCCATATTTCAAGTCTTTAAATCTATTCATCAGTGTTTCAAAGTTTTATAACTAAAAGCACCTTAAGAGGAAAGTTACAGTTTTTGTTTCAGTGTTCAAAATATTATGAGTTTATTTGTACCGTTGTCAAAAATGCATTTTCAGAGTTGAAACGTGTCTGAAACGAAAAGTAAATTTTGAATTATTTATGTTTTTTTGCTTGCTAATTTATAAACTTTGAAATTCTAAAATGGAGTTGAAAGTTCAGAAATGAAATTTTTTTTGGCTGTAGTATGGTGTTTCCATGTTGCATCAGATATATTTTTCTGTTTGTTTATTTGTGTTTATTCTGCCCCATTTTTTTGTTTATTGATATATTTATGTTTGTAGTGTCCTAGTCTAATCCCCTATCTTCTGTTTTCTATTGATATTATTTATGTTTGTAATGTCCTATCTAATCCCCTATCTTCTGTTTATTTATTGATATATTTATGTTTGTAATGTCCTATCTAATCCCCTATCTTCTGTTTATTTATTGATATATTTATGTTTGTATGTCCTAGTCTAATTCCCATATCTTCTGTTTATGTATTGATATATTTATGTTTGTATGTCCTATCTAATTTCCTTACTTCTGTTTATGTATTGATATATTTATGTTTGTAGTGTCTTACTCTAATTCTTACTATGTTTATGTATGATTGTATTATGTTTTAGTGTCTTACTCTGAATCTTACCTACTGTTTTTTATTGATTTATTTATGTTTGTATGTCTTATCTGGTTCTTACCTTACTGTTTTTTATTGATGTATTTGTATTGTACGTGTCTTACTCTAATTCTTATTTATGTTTGTTTATTGATGTATTATGTTTGTATGTTCTTACTCTAATGTTTACCTACTGTTTGTTTATTGATTGTATTTATGTTTGTATGTGTCCTACTCTGTTTATTTACTTTGTATTATGTTTTGTGTATTTATGTTTGTAGTTCTCCTATTCTTACCTACTGTTTATGTATTGGGATATCTTTGGTGTTTGCACTGCCTACTCTCTATCCTATATATTTGTTTATTTTTATTGATTTATATTTTGTACTGCTCTACTGTAATTCCATATCTTCTGTTTATTTATGTTTGATATGCCCCTGTCTTCTGTTTATTTATGTTTGTTCTGCCCTGTCTTCTGTTTATTTATGTTTGTACTGCCCTGTCTTCTGTTTATTTATGTTTGTATCCCTGTCTTTTTATTAGTTTGTACTGTCCTGTCTTCTGTTTATTTATGTTTGTACTGTCCTGTCTTCTGTTTATTTATGTTTGTATTCCCCTGTCTTCTGTTTATTTATGTTGTACTGCCCTGTCTTCTGTTTATTTATGTTTGTACTCCCCTGTCCCTTCTGTTTATTTATGTTTGTACTGCCCTGTCTTCTGTTTATTTATGTTTGTACTGCCCTGTCTTCTGTTTTTTATGTTTGTATTTGTTCTGTTATGTTTGTACTGCCCTGTCTTCTGTTTATTTATGTTTGTACTGCCCTGTCTTCTGTTTATTTATGTTTGTATGCCCTGTCTTCTGTTTATTTATGTTTGTACTGCCCTGTCTTCTGTTTATTTATGTTTGTATGTCCCTGTCTTCTGTTTATTTATGTTTGTACTGCCCTGTCTTCTGTTTTTTATGTTTGTATTCCCTGTCTTCTGTTTATTTATGTTTGTACGCCCTGTCTTCTGTTTATTTATGTTTGTACTGCCCCTGTCTTCTGTTTATTTATGTTTGTACTGCCCTGTCTTCTGTTTATTTTGTTTGTATCCCTGTCTTCTGTTTTTTATGTTTGTACTGCCCTGTCTTCTGTTTATTTATGTTTGTACTGCCCTGTCTTCTGTTTATTTATGTTTGTACTGCCCTGTCTTCTGTTTATTTATGTTTGTACTGCCCTGTCTTCTGTTTATTTATGTTTGTACTGCCCTGTCTTCTGTTTGTTTATGTTTGTATTTTGCTCTGTCTTCTGTTTATTTTGTGTACTGCCCTGTCTTCTGTTTATTTATGTTTGTACTGCCCTGTCTTCTGTTTATTTATGTTTGTACTGCCCTGTCTTCTGTTTATTTATGTTTGTACTGCCCTGTCTTCTGTTTATTTATGTTGTATTCCTGTCTTCTGTTTATTATGTTGTACTGCCCTGTCTTCTGTTTATTTATGTTTGTACTGCCCTGTCTTCTGTTTATTTATGTTTGTACTGCCTGTCTTCTGTTTATTTATGTTTGTACTGCCCTGTCTTCTGTTTATTTATGTTGTACTGCCTGTCTTCTGTTTATTTATGTTTGTACTGCCTGTCTTCTGTTTATTTATGTTTGTACTGCCCTGTCTTCTGTTTATTTATGTTTGTTACTCCCTGTCTTCTGTTTATTTATGTTTGTACTGCCTGTCTTCTGTTTATTTATGTTTGTACTGCCCTGTCTTCTGTTTATTTATGTTTGTATCCCTGTCTTCTGTTTATTTATGTTTGTATCCCTGTCTTCTGTTTATTTATGTTTGTACTGCCCTGTCTTCTGTTTATTTATGTTTGTATCCCCTGTCTTCTGTTTATTTATGTTTGTATTCCCCTGTCTTCTGTTTATTTATGTTTGTATTCCCTGTCTTCTGTTTATTTATGTTTGTATTCCCCTGTCTTCTGTTTATTTATGTTTGTATTCCCTGTCTTCTGTTTATTTATGTTTGTTCCCCTGTCTTCTGTTTATTTATGTTTGTATTCCCCTGTCTTCTGTTTATTTATGTTTGTATTCCCCTGTCTTCTGTTTATTTATGTTTGTGTTCCCCTGTCTTCTGTTTATTTATGTTTGTATTCCCCTGTCTTCTGTTTATTTATGTTTGTGTTCCCCTGTCTTCTGTTTATTTATGTTTGTATGCCCTGTCTTCTGTTTATTTATGTTTGTATCCCCTGTCTTCTGTTTATTTATGTTTGTAGTTCCCTGTCTTCTGTTTATTTATGTTTGTATTCCCTGTCTTCTGTTTATTTATGTTTGTATTCCCTGTCTTCTGTTTATTTATGTTTGTATTCCCCTGTCTTCTGTTTATTTATGTTTGTACTCCCTGTCTTCTGTTTATTTATGTTTGTACTGCCCTGTCTTCTGTTTATTTATGTTTGTATTCCCCTGTCTTCTGTTTATTTATGTTTGTACTGCCCTGTCTTCTGTTTATTTATGTTTGTATTCCCTGTCTTCTGTTTATTTATGTTTGTACCCTGTTTCTGTTTATTTATGTTTGTATTCCCTGTCTTCTGTTTATTTATGTTTGCTGCCTGTCTTTGTTTATTTATGTTTATTCCCTGTCTTCTGTTATTTATGTTTGTACTGCCCTGTCTTCTGTTTATTTATGTTTGTATTCCTGTCTTCTGTTTATTTATGTTTGTATTCCTGCTCTGTTTATTTTGTTTGTATCCTGTCTTCTGTTTATTTATGTTGTACTCGCCCTGTCTTCTGTTTATTTGTTTTATTCCCTGTCTTCTGTTTATTTATGTTTGTACTGCCTGTCTTTTGTTTATTTATGTTTGTATGCCCTGTCTTTGTTTATTTATGTTTTATTCCCTGTCTTCTGTTTATTTATGTTTGTACTGCCTGTCTTCTGTTTATTTATGTTTGTATTCCCTGTCTTCTGTTTATTTATGTTTGTACTGCCCTGTCTTCTGTTTATTTATGTTTATCCTGTCTCTGTTTATTTATGTTTGTACTGCCCTGTCTTCTGTTTATTATGTTTGTATTCCCTGTCCTCTGTTTATTTATGTTTGTACTGCCTGTCTCTGTTTATTTATGTTTGTATTCCCTGTCTTCTGTTTATTTATGTTTGTACTGCCCTGTCTTCTGTTTATTATGTTTGTATTCCCTGTCTTCTGTTTATTTTATGTTTTACTGCCCTGTCTTCTGTTTATTATGTTTGTATGCCCTGTCTCTGTTTATTTATGTTTGTACTGCCTGTCTTCTGTTTATTTATGTTTGTATTCCTGTCTCTGTTTATTTATGTTTGTATTCCCTTGTCTCTGTTTATTTATGTTTGTATTCCCTGTCTTCTGTTTATTTATGTTTTGTATTCCCTGTCTCTGTTTATTTATGTTTTACTGCCCTGTCTTCTGTTTTTTGTTTGTATGCCCTGTGTTCTGTTTATTTATGTTTGTATTCCCTGTCTTCTGTTTATTTATGTTTGTATTCTCTGTCTTCTGTTTATTATGTTGTACTGCGCTGTCTTCTGTTTATTTATGTTTGTATGCCTGTGTCTTGCTATCTTTGTTTATTTTTTTTATATTTGTATGCCTTGTCTCTTTATGTTTATGATGCCTGTCCTTTGTTTATCTATGTTTATGCTGCTTATCCTTTTTTATGTTTATGTTACCTTTTCTTGTTTATCTACATCTATGTTTATGTATGCCTTTCCTTTTTTATGTTTATGTATCCTTTCCTCTGTTATTAATCTATGTTTTGTATGCCTTTCTTTGTTTATGTTTATGTATACCTTTCCTCTGTTTATCTGTGTGTATGGCTTATCCTTGTTTTCTTTGTTATGTATGCCTTGTCCTTTGTTTATGTTTATGTATCCTTATCCTATGTTTATCTATGTGTATGGCTTTCCTTTGTTTATCTTTGTTTTGTATGCCTTGTCCTTTGTTTATGTTTATGTATCCTTTCCTCTGTTTATCTATGTGTATGCTTATCCTTTGTTTATCTTTGTTTATGTATGCCTTGTCCTCTGTTTATCTATGTGTATGGCTTTCCTTGTTTATCTTTGTTTATTATGCCTTACCCTTTGTTTATGTTTATGTATACCTTTCCTCTGTTTATCTATGTTTATGGCTTATCCTTTGTTTATCTTTGTTATGTATGCCTTGTCCTCTGTTTATCTATGTGTATGCTTTCCTTTTTTATGTTTATGTATACCTTTCCTCTGTTTATCTATGTGTTATGGCTTATCCTTGTTTATCTTTGTTTATATGCCTTGTCCTTTGTTTATGTTTATGTATCCTTTCCTCTGTTTATGTGTATGGCTTTCTTTGTTTATCTTGTTTTACGTGCCTTATCCTTTGTTTATGTTTATGTATCCTTTCCTCTGTTTATCTATGTGTATGGCTTATCCTTTGTTTATCTTTGTTTATGTGCCTTGTCCTTTGTTTATGTTTATGTATACCTTATCCTCTGTTTATCTATGTGTATGGCTTATCCTTTGTTTATCTTTGTTTATGCTGCCTGCATGCCTTGTCCTCTGTTTATCTATGGTTGTCATGCCTTGTCCTCTGTTTATCTATGTTATATGCCTTGTCCTCTGTTTATCTAGTTTGTGATGCCTTGTCCTCTGTCTTCTATGTTTATGTATGCCTTGTCCTCTGTTTATTTTGTTTATGATGCCTTGTCCTCTGTTTATCTATGTTATATGCCTTATCCTCTGTTTATCTATGTTATACATGCCTTTCCTCTGTTTATCTATGGTTACATGCCTTGTCCTCTGTTTATCTATGTTTATGTATGCCTTGTCCTCTGTTTATCTATGTTTATGTATGCCTTGTCCTCTGTTTATCTATGTTTATGCATGCCTTGTCCTCTGTTTATCTATGTTTGTGTATGCCTTGTCCTCTGTTTATCTGTGTTTGTGTATGCCTTGTCCTCTGTTTATCTATGTTTGTGTATGCCTTGTCCTCTGTTTATCTATGTTTATGCATGCCTTGTCCTCTGTTTATCTATGTTTATGATGCCTTGTCCTCTGTTTATCTATGTTTATGATGCCTTGTCCTCTGTTTATCTATGTTTATGTATGCCTTGTCCTCTGTTTTATCTATGTTTATGCATGCCTTGTCCTCTGTTTATCTATGTTTGTGTATGCCTTGTCCTCTGTTTATCTATGTTTTCATGCCTTGTCCTCTGTTTATCTATGTTGTGTATGCCTTGTCCTCTGTTTATCTATGTTATGGTATGCCTTTCCTCTGTTTATCTATGTTTATGCATGCCTTGTCCTCTGTTTATCTATGTTTATGTATGCCTTGTCCTCTGTTTATCTATGTTTTGTATGCCTTGTCCTCTGTTTATCTATGGTTTGTGTATGCCTTTCCTCTGTTTATCTATGTTTTGTATGCCTTTCCTCTGTTTATCTATGTTTATGTATGCCTTGTCCTCTGTTTATCTATGTTTAGTATGCCTTGTCCTCTGTTTATCTATGTTTTGTATGCCTTGTCCTCTGTTTATCTATGTTGTGTATGCCTTGTCCTCTGTTTATCTATGTTTTGTATGCCTTATCCTCTGTTTATCTATGTTTTGTATGCTTGTCCTCTGTTATCTATGTTATATGCCTTATCTCTGTTATCTTGTTTATGTATGCCTTATCCTCTGTTTATCTACATCTATGTTTATACATGCCTTATCCTCTGTTTATCTAGTTTATGCATGCCTTATCCTCTGTTATCTACATCTATGTTTATACATGCCTTATCCTCTGTTATCTATATGTTTATGTATGCCTTATCCTCTGTTTATCTACATCTATGTTTATACATGCCTTATCTCTGTTTATCTCATGTATGTTTATGTATGCCTTATCCTCTGTTTATCTACATCTATGTTTATGTATGCCTTATCCTCGTTTTATTCTACATGTATGTTTATAATGCTTATGTCTGTTTATCTACATCTATGTTTATACATGCCTTATCCTCTGTTTATTTATCATCTACTGTTTATTACATCTGTATCTCTGTTTATCTACATGTATGTTTATACATGCCTTATTATACGTCTGTTTATTACATGTATTTTTATCTATACGCCTTATCCTTTTTTATCTACATGTATGTTTATACATCTTATTGTCTGTTTATCTACATGTATTTTATGCATGCCTCTATTGTTGTTTATCTACATGTTGTTTTATTTATGCCTTATCTGTCTGTTTATCTACATGTATGTTTATACATGCCTTATTGTCTGTTTATCTACATGTATGTTATGCATGCCTTATCCTCTGTATTTATCTATATGTCCTGTTTTTATAATGCCTTATCTGTCTGTTTCTATTTTTATGCTATGTCCTGTATCCTTCTGTTTATGTTTATGTTAGTGCCTTATCCTTGTATATTTATCTGTTCATGCTGTCCTGTCTTCTGTATATTTATATCTATGCTGTCCTGTCTTCTGTATATTTATGTCTATGCTGTCCTGTCTTCTGTATATTTATGTCTATACTGTCCTGTCTTCTGTATATTTATGTCTATACTGTCCTGTCTTCTGTATATTTATTCTATGCTGTCCTGTCTTCTGTATATTTATGTCTATGCTGTCCTGTCTTCTGTATATTTATGTCTATGCTGTCCTGTCTGCTGTATATTTATGTCTATGCTGTCTGTCTTCTGTATATTTATGTCTATACTGTCCTGTCTTCTGTATATTTATGTCTATGCTGTTCTGTCTTCTGTATATTTATGTCTGTGCTGTCCTGTCTTCTGTATATTTATGTCTATGCTGTCCTGTCTTCTGTATATTTATGTCTATGCTGTCCTGTCTTCTGTATATTTATGTCTGTGCTGTCTGTCTTCTGTATATTTATGTCTGTGCTGTTCTGTCTTCTGTATATTTATGTCTGTGCTGTTCTGTCTTCTGTATATTTATGTCTATGCTGTTCTGTCTTCTGTATATTTATGTCTATGCTGTCCTGTCTTCTGTATATTTATATCTATGCTGTCCTGTCTTCTGTATATTATATCTATCTGTCCTGTCTTCTGTATATTTATTTATACTGTCCTGTCATCTGTATATTTATGTCTATACTGTCCTGTCTTCTGTATTTTATATCTATGCTGTCCTGTCTTCTGTATATTTATGTCTATGCTGTCCTGTCTTCTGTATATATATGTCTATGCTGTCCTGTCTTCTGTATATTTATGTCTATACTGTCCTGTCTTCTGTATATTTATGTCTATACTGTCCTGTCTTCTGTATATTTATATCTATGCTGTCCTGTTCTGTATATTTATGTCTATGCTGTCCTGTCTTCTGTATATTTATGTCTATGCTGTCCTGTCTTCTGTATATTTATGTCTATGCTGTCCTGTCTTCTGTATATTTATGTCTATGCTGTCCTGTCTTCTGTATATTTATGTCTATGCTGTCCTGTCTTCTGTATATTTATGTCTGTGCTGTCCTGTCTTCTGTATATATATGTCTATGCTGTCCTGTCTTCTGTATATTTATGTCTATGCTGTCCTGTCTTCTGTATATTTATGTCTATACTGTCCTGTCTTCTGTATATTTATGTCTATACTGTCCTGTCTTCTGTATATTTATGTCTATACTGTCCTGTCTTCTGTATATTTATGTTTGTGCTGTCCTGTCTTCTGTATATTTATGTCTATGCTGTCCTGTCTTCTGTATATTTATGTCTATGCTGTCCTGTCTTCTGTATATTTATGTCTATACTGTCCTGTCTTCTGTATATTTATATCTATGCTGTCCTGTCTTCTGTATATTTATGTCTATGCTGTCCTGTCTTCTGTATATTTATGTCTATGCTGTCCTGTCTTCTGTATATTTATGTTTGTGCTGTCCTGTCTTCTGTATATTTATGTTTGTGCTGTCCTGTCTTCTGTATATTTATGTCTATACTGTCCTGTCTTCTGTATATTTATGTCTATACTGTCCTGTCTTCTGTATATTTATGTCTATGCTGTCCTATCTTCTGTATATTTATGTCTATGCTGTCCTGTCTTCTGTATATTTATGTCTATGCTGTCCTATCTTCTGTATATTTATGTCTATGCTGTCCTGTCTTCTGTATATTTATGTCTATACTGTCCTGTCTTCTGTATATTCATGTTTGTGCTGTCCTGTCTTCTATTTGTTCATCTATGTTTATGCTGCCTCATCTTCTGTTTATTTATTAACTTTTTCACATTGTAACGCTAGCCCGCTAGCGTTCTTGCGGAGAACCGCAGGCGCCGGAACGCTAGGGGTATAGCGTTCAGCAAGCTCGCCGCTGACAACATAACGCTAGAATTCTAGCGTCTTGTGTTAGAAAATTCCTACGTGAAGCCAGTTACGGTCGTAAGTTAAACAACCTCTATTATAGTATCAAGTAATCATTTCTAAATACTGTGAGAGTGATTTCCCGAGTAAAAAATCTATTTGAAGAATTTTTGGGGTGCGAGAACATCACCCGAACCGCGTGCTTCACTGAAGCAAAGGCAAAATGGAGCGCCCTGCGAATGCGCGATGTCGCTGTTCACTCAGGATTGTGGAATTTTTGTGTGTGTGTGTACTTTTCTGAGCTTCTGATCAGATGATACAAGTCATAGAGAATTGGTGTCTCTTTTTTCTGTTTTGTTTACATCTGCTGAATGGATGAAATGCTTGTCTGAAATGCTCCTCAACCATGATATTTATTGCACAAATAACCTCAAAGCATGTCTGAACAAATATTATACTGTAGATATCCAAAAAGAGGATTAAATTATCTTTCTAACCATACCCTACATGTTGATGTTAGTCATTTGGGGCGCCTGTGAAAATTAATTTAAAGTGGCCTAAAAATGCACGCTTTCAGGGAAAGTAGTCAGTGGCAGCTGGCACGTCTGCAGGGAAATAGGTCATATAGCCAGCTGACGATGCCAAAGTGTTAATGTTTATGCTGCCTACTGCGTATTTATTAATGTTTATGCTGCCTTATCTTCTGCTTGTCTGTTAATGTTTATGCTGCCTACTGTGTATTTATTAATGTTTATGCTGCCTACTGCGTATTTATTAATGTTTATGCTGCCTTATCTTCTGCTTGTCTGTTAATGTTTATGCTGCCTACTGGTATTTATTAATGTTTATGCTGCCTACTGCATATTTATTAATGTTTATGCTGCCTACTGCATATTTATTAATGTTTATGCTGCCTATCTTGCTTGTCTATTAATGTTTATGCTGCCTACTGCTATTTATTAATGTTTATGCTGCCTTATCTTCTGCTTGTCTGTTAATGTTTATGCTGCCTACTGCATATTTATTAATGTTTATGCTGCCTTATCTTCTGCTTGTCTGTTAATGTTTATGCTGCCTACTGGTATGTTATTAATGTTTATGCTGCCTACTGCGTATTATTAATGTTTATGCTGCCTTATCTTCTGCTTGTCTGTTAATGTTTATGCTGCCTACTGCATATTTATTAATGTTTATGCTGCCTTATCTTCTGCTTGTCTGTTTAATGTTTATGCTGCCTCTGCGTATTATTAATGTTTATGCTGCCACTGCGTATTTTTCAATGTTTATGCTGCCTACTGCATTTTTTAATGTTTATGCTGCACACTGCATATTTATTAATTTTATGCTGCCTTTATCTTCTGTTGGTCTGTAAGTTTGATGCTGCCTACTGTGTATTTATTAATGTTTATTGCTGACTGCATATTTATTAAGTTTATGCTGCCTACTGCATATTTATTAATGTTTATGCTGCCTTATCTTCTGCTTGTCTGTTAATGTTTATGCTGCCTACTGTGTATTTATTAATGTTTATGCTGCCTTATCTTCTGCTTGTCTGTTAATGTTTATGCTGCCTACTGCATATTTATTAATGTTTATGCTGCCTTATCTTCTGCTTGTCTGTTAATGTTTATGCTGCCTACTGCGTATTTATTAATGTTTATGCTGCCTTATCTTCTGCTTGTCTATTAATGTTTATGCTGCCTACTGCGTATTTATTAATGTTTATGCTGCCTACTGCGTATTTATTAATGTTTATGCTGCCTACTGCGTATTTATTAATGTTTATGCTGCCTACTGCGTATTTATTAATGTTTATGCTGCCTTCTGCATATTCATTAATGTTTTTGCTGCCTTATCTTTTGCTTGTCTATTAATGTTTATGCTGCCTTATCTTTTGCTTCATGTCTGTGTCACTACCTCACACTGATCATTTGAACTCTCCAGCACACTTCCAAACCAGACGGCGCTGAAGTCCCCATGACAGCAACACATGAAGGGCCACAGAATCTGGAACAGTTTGTCGCAATGTTATGATATGGAGAATGGGGATAACAGTGGTGGTGCTGTTGAGTTCACCGTCGATCAAGACAGGACGACAGAGCTGTTCTCTGTAATAACCTCTGACAGATAATATGTCTTGACGATCAACCAGGCCTGAGAGATTAAACACCTGTGGTGTTGGCCATGAACCTTGAGCAGCGTCCTCAAGTGAGTTGTCCTTGAAGTGGATGCGATTTGACTGCGTGATCCCAGTCTTACCAGCGAGCCCACATACTCATGACTACGAAGGAACCGGCCAGAAAATCCCACACTGATTTGAACTGACAGCATTTGAACTGACCAGTGGTCTCCCCCATGCTCTGACCGCTGAATGTATTTCTTGTATTGATGTCATTTTTTGTTGTTTTTGTTGTTGTCGTAACAGATATGCCATGTGAAATTCAGGCAGTTTTCTTGGGGAGAAACGTCTTGTTGCAGTACGGCGCCACCTCATTGTTCTGTGTCGTTTTCTGTACGTATATATTCCTGTTCACCCATGAAATTGGATTTTTGTGAAGAAAATCACCAGGGATAAATCCTTTGTCGCTGTGGAATCTTTAACATGCGCTGTGTGCATACTGCACATGGGAAATTGCTTCACCATCCCATTCAAGAGACTAGTTTCTAGACCTTCATTTAACCCTTTGACTCCAGCACCTTATCCACCAGCAACCTGCATTGTCGACCATGCTAGCAAAGCATAAGCAAAAACTTAACCCTTTGATTCCATCACCTACCCACCAGCTTCCTGCAGGAAGCTGGTGGATAGGGTGAGGGAATCAAAGGGTTAAGTTTTTGCAGTTGGTCGACAGGGTGCGGGAGTAAAAGGTAAAAGAGATAAAATTGTATGGATGGGGAGGTAGAGAAATAGCCCTGTCTGGCCTGTGATTTGAACTGGGGTTTCTTGCTTCCTACAGAGGTGCTGCTACCACTGGGCCACACATTCCACATCACCATGGTGACTGGTTTGCATGAATAATTGATTGTCAGAAGTCATGTGGTTTCCAGGTCATATGGGCAGGGTTCACTTGAATAATTAATTGATTATTGTCAGTCATGTGGTTTCCAGATCATGAGGGTGGGTTTTGCATGAATAATTGATTATCAGAAGTCATGTGGTTTCCAGGTCTGTATGGTGTAAGGGCAGGGTTCACATGAATAATTGATTATCAGAAGTCATGTGGTTTCCAGTCTGTATGGTGTAAGGGCAGGGTTCACATGAATAATTGATTATCAGATGTCATGTGGTTTCCAGGTCTGTTTGGTGTAAGGGCAGGGTCACATGAATAATTGATTATCAGAAGTCATGTGGTTTCCAGGTCTGTATGGTGTAAGGGCAGGGTTCCATGAATAATTGATTATCAGATGTCATGTGGTTTCCAGGTCTGTATGTGTAAGGGCAGGGTTCACATGAATAATTGATTATCAGATGTCATGTGGTTTCCAGTCTGTATGGTGTAAGGGCAGGGTTCACATGAATAATTGATTATCAGATGTCATGTGGTTTCCAGGTCTGTATGGTGTAAGGGCAGGGTTCACATGAATAATTGATTATCAGAAGTCATGTGGTTTCCAGGACCTGAGGGCAGGGTTTGCATGAATGATTAATTATCAGAAGTCATGTGGTTTCCAGGTCATGAGGGCAGGGTTCGCATGAATGATTAATTATCAGAAGTCATGTGGTTTTCAGGTCATGAGGCAGGGTTCGCATGAATGATTAATTATCAGAAGTCATGTGGTTTTCAGGTCGTGAGGGCAGGTTCGCATGAATGATTAATTATCAGAAGTCATGTGGTTTTCAGGTCGTGAGGGTGGGGTTCGCATGAATGATTAATTATCAGAAGTCATGTGGTTTTCAGGTCATGAGGGCAGGGTTCGCATGAATGATTAATTATCAGAAGTCATGTGGTTTTCAGGTCGTGAGGGCAGGGTTCACATGAATGATTAATTATCAGAAGTCATGTGGTTTTCAGGTCGTGAGGGCAGGGTTGAAGCATAGTGAAAATGAAGACATCAAGTCCATACTTGTGTGTTGTACATTTTGCGTGTGTGTCAGCTGTGGAGGATGATCAGCAGTCCCCACTTTATTGTTACTGTATATTTTCTGTCAGAGGTTGTTCCAGAGGAATTTGTTCAAGGGGGTTTCATCATGCTTGAGTAGTTCCATACGCACCCCATCTAAATCTGCCAGCAGTTCTGTGGCTGACTTCCAGAGCCTTTGGTAATGGAGAGGGGTGGGTGGGTGAGAAGGGGATGTGAAAAACAGTAAGCTGACCCCAGCAGAATGATGGACACATTAAGATGGACAGCCAACAGGCCAGTGGACCTATCAAACAGTAAGCTGACCCCAGCAGAATGATGGAAACATTCAGATGGGCAGCCAACAGGCCAGTGGACCTATGAAACAGTAAGCTGACACCAGCAGAATGATGGACACATTAAGGTGGGCAGCCAACAGGCCAGTGGACCTATGAAACAGTAAGCTGACACCAGCAGAATGATGGGACACATTCAGATGGGCAGCCAACAGGCCAGTGGACCTATGAAACAGTAAGCTGACACCAGCAGAATGATGGAAACAATAAGATGGGCAGCCAACAGGCCAGTGGACCTATGAAACAGTAAGCTGACACCAGCAGAATGATGGAAACATTAAGGTGGGCAGCCAACAGGCCAGTGGACCTATGAAACAGTAAGCTGACACCAGCAGAATGATGGACACATTAAGATGGGCAGCCAACAGGCCAGTGGACCTATGAAACAGTAAGCTGACACCAGCAGAATGATGGAAACATTAAAGTGGGCAGCCAACAGGCCAGTGGACCTATGAAACAGTAAGCTGACACCAGCAGAATGATGGAAACATTAAGATGGGCAGCCAACAGGCCAGTGGACCTATGGAACAGTAAGCTGACACCAGCAGAATGATGGAAACATTCAGATGGGCAGCCAACAGGCCAGTGGACCTATGAAACAGTAAGCTGACACCAGCAGAATGATGGAAACATTCAGATGGGCAGCCAACAGGCCAGTGGACCTATGAAACAGTAAGCTGACACCAGCAGAATGATGGAAACATTCAGATGGGCAGCCAACAGGCCAGTGGACCTATGAAACAGTAAGCTGACACCAGCAGAATGATGGAAACATTCAGATGGGCAGCCAACAGGCCAGTGGACCTATGAAACAGTAAGCTGACACCAGCAGAATGATGGAAACATTCAGATGGGCAGCCAACAGGCCAGTGGACCTATGAAACAGTAAGCTGACACCAGCAGAATGATGGAAACATTAAGATGGGCAGCCAACAGGCCAGTGGACCTATGGAACAGTAAGCTGACACCAGCAGAATGATGGACACATTGAGGTGGGCAGCCAACAGACCAGTGTTTAATGTTGCCATCTGGGATTGAACTTGAGACATCAGATGTGAGGTCCACAGCTCTGTCAGAAGAACCAACCTGCCTGTGGAAAATGGATGTATAAAATCATTTTAAAATCAGAAATCGTTTTTTGTGTATAGCACGATTCTCCAAACATATGTGGACTCACTGCACATCACACATAAACAGGCTTTTAGTGGAGCACGGAGAACTCAAGCTGTTAGGTGAGCTGACCACACTGCACTGTGTTGTTGTACAGTCTGTATCTGTTAGGTCAGCTGACCACACTGCACTATGTTGTTGTACAGTCTGTATCTGTTAGGTCAGCTGACCACACTGCACTATGTTGTTGTACAGTCTGTATCTGTTAGGTCAGCTGACCACACTGCACTATGTTGTTGTATAGTCTGTATCTGTTAGGTCAGCTGACCACACTGCACTATGTTGTTGTACAGTCTGTATCTGTTAGGTGAGCTGACCACACTGCACTGTGTTGTTGTACAGTCTGTATCTGTTAGGTCAGCTGACCACACTGCACTATGTTGTTGTACAGTCTGTATCTGTTAGGTGAGCTGACCACACTGCACTATGTTGTTGTACAGTCTGTATCTGTTAGGTCAGCTGACCACACTGCACTATGTTGTTGTACAGTCTGTATCTGTTAGGTGAGCTGACCACACTGCACTATGTTGTTGTACAGTCTGTATCTGTTAGGTGAGCTGACCACACTGCACTATGTTGTTGTACAGTCTGTATCTGTTAGGTCAGCTGACCACACTGCACTATGTTGTTGTACAGTCTGTATCTGTTAGGTCAGCTGACCACACTGCACCATGTTGTTGTACAGTCTGTATCTGTTAGGTGAGCTGACCACACTGCACTATGTTGTTGTACAGTCTGTATCTGTTAGGTGAGCTGACCATACTGCACTATGTTGTTGTACAGTCTGTATCTGTTAGGTCAGCTGACCACACTGCACTATGTTGTTGTACAGTCTGTATCTGTTAGGTCAGCTGACCACACTGCACTATGTTGTTGTACAGTCTGTATCTGTTAGGTCAGCTGACCACACTGCACTGTGTTGTTGTACAGTCTGTATCTGTTAGGTGAGCTGACCACACTGCACTATGTTGTTGTACAGTCTGTATCTGTTAGGTCAGCTGACCACACTGCACTGTGTTGTTGTACAGTCTATATCTGTTAGGTCAGCTGACCACACTGCACTGTGTTGTTGTACAGTCTGTATCTGTTAGGTGAGCTGACCACACTGCACTATGTTGTTGTACAGTCTGTATCTGTTAGGTCAGCTGACCACACTGCACTATGTTGTTGTACAGTCTGTATCTGTTAGGTCAGCTGACCACACTGCACTATGTTGTTGTACAGTCTGTATCTGTTAGGTCAGCTGACCACACTGCACTATGTTGTTGTACAGTCTGTATCTGTTAGGTCAGCTGACCACACTGCACTATGTTGTTGTACAGTCTGTATCTGTTAGGTCAGC
>JAPXFY010000018.1:3718247-3725747 GCA_030674185.1 Monoplex corrugatus
TACCTTTCACATTATAACAGCTGTGACTGCAGATTATAGGACTATAGTTACCTGTACCTTGCACATTATAACAGCTGTGACTGCAGATTATAGGACTATAGTTACCTGTACCTTGCACATTATAACAGCTGTGACTGTAGATTATAGGACTATAGTTACCTGTACCTTTCACATTATAACAGCTGTGACTGTAGATTATAGGACTATAGTTACCTGTACCTTTCACATTATAACAGCTGTGACTGCAGATTATAGGACTATAGTTACCTGTACCTTTCACATTATAACAGCTGTGACTGCAGATTATAGGACTATAGTTACCTGTACCTTGCACATTATAACAGCTGTGACTGCAGATTATAGGACTATAGTTACCTGTACCTTGCACCTTTCACATTATAACAGCTGTGACTGCAGATTATAGGACTATGGTTACCTGCACCTTTCACATTATAACAGCTGTGACTGCAGATTATAGGACTATAGTTACCTGTACCTTGCACATTATAACAGCTGTGACTGCAGATTATAGGACTATAGTTACCTGTACCTTTCACATTATAACAGCTGTGACTGCAGATTATAGGACTATAGTTACCTGTACCTTTCACATTATAACAGCTGTGACTGCAGATTATTGGACTATAATTACCTGTACCTTTCACATTATAACAGCTGTGACTGCAGACTATAGGACTATGGTTACCTGTACCTTGCACATTATAACAGCTGTGACTGCAGATTATAGGACTATAGTTACCTGTACCTTGCACCTTTCACATTATAACAGCTGTGACTGTAGATTATAGGACTATAGTTACCTGTACCTTTCACATTATAACAGCTGTGACTGTAGATTATAGGACTATAGTTACCTGTACCTTGCACATTATAACAGCTGTGACTGCAGATTATAGGACTATAGTTACCTGTACCTTGCACATTATAACAGCTGTGACTGCAGATTATAGGACTATAGTTACCTGTACCTTGCACCTTTCACATTATAACAGCTGTGACTGTAGATTATAGGACTATAGTTACCTGTACCTTTCACATTATAACAGCTGTGACTGCAGATTATAGGACTATAGTTACCTGTACCTTGCACATTATAACAGCTGTGACTGCAGATTATAGGACTATAGTTACCTGTACCTTGCACATTATAACAGCTGTGACTGTAGATTATAGGACTATAGTTACCTGTACCTTTCACATTATAACAGCTGTGACTGCAGATTATAGGACTATAGTTACCTGTACCTTGTACCTTGCACATTATAACAGCTGTGACTGCAGATTATAGGACTATAGTTACCTGTACCTTTCACATTATAACAGCTGTGACTGTAGATTATAGGACTATAGTTACCTGTACCTTGTACCTTGCACATTATAACAGCTGTGACTGCAGATTATAGGACTATAGTTACCTGTACCTTTCACATTATAACAGCTGTGACTGTAGATTATAGGACTATAGTTACCTGTACCTTGCACATTATAACAGCTGTGACTGCAGATTATAGGACTATAGTTACCTGTACCTTGCACATTATAACAGCTGTGACTGCAGATTATAGGACTATAGTTACCTGTACCTTTCACATTATAACAGCTGTGACTGCAGATTATAGGACTATAGTTACCTGTACCTTTCACATTATAACAGCTGTGACTGCAGATTATAGGACTATAGTTACCTGTATCTTGCACATTATAACAGCTGTGACTGCAGATTATAGGACTATAGTCACCTGTACCTTGCACCTTTCACATTATAACAGCTGTGACTGCAGATTATAGGACTATAGTTACCTGTACCTTGCACCTTTCACATTATAACAGCTGTGACTGTAGATTATAGGACTATAGTTACCTTTACCTTTCACATTATAACAGCTGTCACTGCAGATTATAGGACTATAGTTACCTGTACCTTGCACATTATAACAGCTGTGACTGCAGATTATAGGACTATAGTTACCTGTACCTTGCATCTTTCACATTATAACAGCTGTGACTGTAGATTATAATAATTACAATATTTATATAGCGCAAAATCTTGATAAAATCAAATCTAAGCGCTGAAGCAGACACACACGCAGGCACGCACGCTCGCACACACACGCACGCACACATACAGACACACACACACACACACACACCACACACACGCATGGCTATAAATGGGGAGAAAGAATAAAAGCAATAAAAGCAAGAATAAAAGCAATGGAAAATTATAGAGAGCATAGCATACAATTATATATTATAACCATGTGATTCCCTCCGAGCGGAGACAGGCTGCAGAGGGGAGGGTTGAGTGAGGTTAGGATTTTATGCAGGAGAGAAAAGGTGAGTTTTGAGAGCGGACTTGAAGGAGACAAAAGTAGGTTGCTGACGGACTGAGAGAGGAAGTTTGTTCCAGGAGAGTGGACCAGAAACAGAGAAGGCTCGTGGACCATAGGTATTGAGCTTAGTGCGTGGAAAGCGAAGAGTCAGAGGATCAGAGGCAGAGCGGAGGGTACGTGAGGGAACATAGATCTCAAGTAGGCTTGACAGGTAATCGGGGGCTGCGTTATTGAGGCTTTTGTAGCACATGGTGTCTAGTTTGTACTGTATGCGCTTTGATACAGGGACTATAGTTACCTGTACCTTTCACATTATAACAGCTGTGACTGCAGATTATAGGACTATAGTTACCTGTACCTTACACCTTTCACATTATAACAGCTGTGACTGTAGATTATAGGACTATAGTTACCTGTACCTTTCACATTATAACAGCTGTGACTGCAGATTATAGGACTATGGTTACCTGTACCTTTCACCTTTCACATTATAACAGCTGTGACTGTAGATTATAGGACTATAGTTACCTGTACCTTGCACCTTTCACATTATAACAGCTGTGACTGTAGATTATAGGACTATAGTTACCTGTACCTTTCACATTATAACAGCTGTGACTGCAGATTATAGGACTATAGTTACCTGTACCTTTCACATTATAACAGCTGTGACTGTAGATTATAGGACTATAGTTACCTGTACCTTTCACATTATAACAGCTGTGACTGCAGATTATAGGACTATAGTTACCTGTACCTTGCACCTTTCACATTATAACAGCTGTGACTGTAGATTATAGGACTATAGTTACCTGTACCTTGCACCTTTCACATTATAACAGCTGTGACTGCAGATTATAGGACTATAGTTACCTGTACCTTGCACCTTTCACATTATAACAGCTGTGACTGTAGATTATAGGACTATAGTTACCTGTACCTTTCACATTATAACAGCTGTGACTGCAGATTATAGGACTATGGTTACCTGTACCTTTCACCTTTCACATTATAACAGCTGTGACTGTAGATTATAGGACTATAGTTACCTGTACCTTGCACATTATAACAGCTGTGACTGTAGATTATAGGACTATAGTTACCTGTACCTTTCACATTATAACAGCTATGACTGTAGATTATAGGACTATAGTTACCTGTACCTTTCACATTATAACAGCTGTGACTGCAGATTATAGGACTATAGTTACCTGTACCTTGCCCATTATAACAGCTGTGACTGTAGATTATAGGACTATAATAATATAATATAATAATTATAATTACAATATTTATATAGCGCAAAATCTTGATAAAATCAAATCTAAGCGCTGAAGCAGACACACACGCAAGCACGCACGCACGCACGCACACACACGCACGCACACACACACACACACACACACACACACACACACACACACACACACACACACACACACACACACACACACACACACACACACACACACACGCATGGCTATAAGTGGGGAGAAAGAATAAAAGCAATAAAAGCAAGAATAAAACCAATGGAAAATTATAGAGAGCAAAGCATATACAATTATATATTATAACCATGTGATTCCCTCCGAGCGGAGACAGGCTGCAGGGGGGGGGGGGGGGGGGGGGGTTGAGTGAGGTCAGGATTTTATGCGGAGGAGAAAAGGTGAGTTTTGAGAGCGGACTTGAAGGAGACAAAAGTAGGTTGCTGACAGACTGAGAGAGGAAGTTTGTTCCAAGAGAGTGGACCAGAAACAGAGAAGGCTCGTGGACCATAGGTATTGAGCTTAGTGCGTGGAAAGCGAAAAGTCAGAGGATCGGAGGCAGAGCGGAGGGTACGTGAGGGAAGATAGATCTCAAGTAGGCTTGACAGGTAATCGGGGGCTGCGTTATTGAGACTTTTGTAGCACATGGTGTCTAGTTTGTACTGTATGCGCTTTGATACAGGGAGCCAGTGAAGTTGTGCCAGGAGAGGAGATATGTGGTCAGCTTTTTTCTTTTTGAGTACAAGGCGTGCAGCATTGTTTTGAATGCGCTGTAGGATGTGAATGGTGGAGGCAGGAAGACCAGACGAGTCAATTGCAATAGTCAATGCGAGACATTATGAAGGAGAGAACGAGTTTTGCAGTTGTTTCGACAGAGAGATACTTCCTGATCAGCCTTATACGATGGAGATGATAGTAGCAGGATCTGGCAGTTTGAGAAACAAAGTTGTTCATGGAGAGGGTAGAGTCAATGCAGACACCAAGGTTTTTAGCTGAATCAGAAATTGGGACTGATGTGTTACATAATGGGAGAGAAAGAGGAGGCAGCTGAGAAAGTTTCTGACGGGTGCCAATGAGGATAGCTTCTGTTTTGTCGTCATTAAGCTGAAGTCTATTGTGTGTCATCCAGTTCTTAATGTCCGAGTAACACTCAGTGGTGCGAGTCAACAGGCGCTGTATATTATCAGGTGAGTCACTGTCTTGAAGTTGGGTGTCATCAGCATAGAAGTGGTGTTTTATAGAATGGGAGTTGATGATGGTGGACAGGGGGGAGGTGTAAAGAGTGAAAAGAACAGGGCCAAGGACAGATCCTTGTGGAACACCACAGGTCAGGTATGCAGGTTGAGAGTAAGTGCCATTGATGAGAACGGTTTGTTTTCTGTTGGATAGGTATGAAGTGAACCAAGACAGAGCAATGTCAGAGATGCCAAAAGTATGATGAAGTCTAGAAAGGAGAATACCATGATCAATGGTATCAAAGGCTGCAGACAGATCAAGGAGTGTGAGGAGAGAGACTTTGCCAGTATCAGTTGCAAGGAGGAGATTGTTGAGAATGTGTAGTAGGGCAGTTTCAGTGCTATGGCACTGGCGGTAGACTATAGTTACCTGTACCTTGCACCTTTCACATTATAACAGCTGTGACTGCAGATTATAGGACTATAGTTACCTGTACCTTTCACATTATAACAGCTGTGACTGTAGATGATAGGACTATGGTTACCTGTACCTTGCACATTATAACAGCTGTGACTGCAGATTATAGGACTATAGTTACCTGTACCTTGCACATTATAACAGCTGTGACTGCAGATTATAGGACTATAGTTACCTGTACCTTGCACCTTATAACAGCTGTGACTGCAGATTATAGGACTATAGTTACCTGTACCTTGCACATTATAACAGCTGTGACTGCAGATTATAGGACTATAGTTACCTGTACCTTGCACCTTTCACATTATAACAGCTGTGACTGCAGATTATAGGACTATGGTTACCTGTACCTTGCACATTATAACAGCTGTGACTGTAGATTATAGGACTATAGTTACCTGTACCTTGCACATTATAACAGCTGTGACTGCAGATTATAGGACTATAGTTACCTGTACCTTTCACCTTTCACATTATAACAGCTATGACTGCAGATTATAGGACTATAGTTACCTGTACCTTGCACCTTTCACATTATAACAGCTATGACTGCAGATTATAGGACTATAGTTACCTGTACCTTGCACCTTTCACATTATAACAGCTGTGACTGCAGATTATAGGACTATAGTTACCTGTACCTTGCACCTTTCACATTATAACAGCTGTGACTGCAGATTATAGGACTATAGTTACCTGTACCTTTCACATTATAACAGCTGTGACTGTAGATTATAGGACTATAGTTACCTGTACCTTGCACATTATAACAGCTGTGACTGCAGATTATAGGACTATAGTTACCTGTACCTTTCACATTATAACAGCTGTGACTGCAGATTATAGGACTATAGTTACCTGTACCTTTCACATTATAACAGCTGTGACTGCAGATTATAGGACTATAGTTACCTGCACCTTTCACATTATAACAGCTGTGACTGCAGATTATAGGACTATAGTTACCTGTACCTTGCACCTTTCACATTGTAACAGCTGTGACTGTAGATTATAGGACTATAGTTACCTGTACCTTGCACATTATAACAGCTGTGACTGCAGATTATAGGACTATAGTTACCTGTACCTTGCACCTTTCACATTATAACAGCTGTGACTGCAGATTATAGGACTATAGTTACCTGTACCTTGCACATTATAACAGCTGTGACTGCAGATTATAGGACTATAGTTACCTGTACCTTGCACATTATAACAGCTGTGACTGCAGATTATAGGACTATAGTTACCTGTACCTTGCACCTTTCACATTATAACAGCTGTGACTGTAGATTATAGGACTATAGTTACCTGTACCTTGCACCTTTCACATTATAACAGCTGTGACTGCAGATTATAGGACTATAGTTACCTGTACCTTGCACATTATAACAGCTGTGACTGCAGATTATAGGACTATAGTTACCTGTACCTTTCACATTATAACAGCTGTGTACTGCAGATTATAGGACTATAGTTACCTGTACCTTTCACATTATAACAGCTGTGACTGCAGATTATAGGACTATAGTTACCTGTACCTTGCACCTTTCACATTATAACAGCTGTGACTGCAGATTATAGGACTATAGTTACCTGTACCTTGCACATTATAACAGCGTGTGACTGCAGATTATAGGACTATAGTTACCTGTACCTTGCACATTATAACAGCTGTGACTGCAGATTATAGGACTATAGTTACCTGCACCTTTCACCTTTCACATTATAACAGCTGTGACTGCAGATTATAGGACTATAGTTACCTGTACCTTGCACATTATAACAGCTGTGACTGCAGATTATAGGACTATAGTTACCTGTACCTTGCACATTATAACAGCTGTGACTGTAGATTATAGGACTATAGTTACCTGTACCTTTCACATTATAACAGCTATGACTGTAGATTATAGGACTATAGTTACCTGTACCTTGCACATTATAACAGCTGTGACTGCAGATTATAGGACTATAGTTACCTGTACCTTTCACATTATAATAGCTGTGACTGCAGATTATAGGACTATAGTTACCTGTACCTTGCAACTTTCACATTATAACAGCTATGACTGCAGATTATAGGACTATAGTTACCTGTATCTTTCACATTATAACAGCTGTGACTGCAGATTATAGGACTATAGTTACCTGTACCTTGCACCTTTCACATTATAACAGCTGTGACTGTAGATTATAGGACTATAGTTACCTGCACCTTCAACATT
>JAPXFY010000018.1:3730747-3750747 GCA_030674185.1 Monoplex corrugatus
AGCATTAAGTATCCAACAGACACTGTCCAGACAGCATTAAGTATCCAACAGGCACTGTCCAGACAGCATTAAGTATCCAACAGTCAGACACTGTCCAGACAGCATTAAGTATCCAACAGACACTGTCCAGACAGCATTAAGTATCCGACAGACACTGTCCAGACAGCATTAAGTATCCAACAGTCACACACTGTCCAGACAGCATTAAGTATCCAACAGTCACACTGTACAGACAGCATTAAGTATCCAACAGTCAGACACTGTCCAGACAGCATTAAGTATCCAACAGACACTGTCCAGACAGCATTAAGTATCCAACAGACACTGTCCAGACAGCATTAAGTATCCAACAGTCACACTGTCCAGACAGCATTAAGTATCCAACCATCAGACACTGTCCAGACAGCATTAAGTATCCAACAGTCAGACACTGTCCAGACAGCATTAAGTATCCAACAGACACTGTCCAGACAGCATTAAGTATCCAACAGTCAGACACTGTCCAGACAGCATTAAGTATCCAACAGTCAGACACTGTCCAGACAGCATTAAGTATCCAACAGACACTGTATAGACAGCATTAAGTATCCAACAGTCGGACACTGTCCAGACAGCATTAAGTATCCAACAGTCGGACACTGTCCAGACAGCATTAAGTATCCAACAGACACTGTCCAGACAGCATTAAGTATCCAACCGTCAGACACTGTCCAGACAGCATTAAGTATCCAACAGTCACACTGTCCAGACAGCATTAAGTATCCAACCGTCAGACACTGTCCAGACAGCATTAAGTATCCAACAGTCAGACACTGTCCAGACAGCATTAAGTATCCAACAGACACTGTCCAGACAGCATTAAGTATCCAACAGACACTGTCCAGACAGCATTAAGTATCCAACAGTCAGACACTGTCCAGACAGCATTAAGTATCCAACAGACACTGTCCAGACAGCATTAAGTATCCAACAGACACTGTCCAGACAGCATTAAGTATCCAACAGACACTGTCCAGACAGCATTAAGTATCCAACAGACACTGTCCAGACAGCATTAAGTATCCAACAGTCACACTGTCCAGACAGCATTAAGTATCCAACAGACACTGTCCAGACAGCATTAAGTATCCAACCGTCAGACACTGTCCAGACAGCATTAAGTATCCAAGAGTCAGACACTGTCCAGACAGCATTAAGTATCCAACAGACACTGTCCAGACAGCATTAAGTATCCAACAGTCACACTGTCCAGACAGCATTAAGTATCCAACAGTCAGACGCTGTCCACAGAGTGTTAAGCCACAATAGGAAAGCTGGAGGGAAAAAAGAGAACACCAGGTAGACATAGGGAGAAAATGCTGGACAGACTTGCAGGGTGGCTGAGAACAGAGAGGGTGGGAGACATACTTGCAGCGACAAAGGATAGATTAGTATGGAGGGCCATGATTGCCTAACGCCATGCGGCAGGCACATGATGATGATGATGATGGTGATGATGATGATGATGATGATGAGACGGAAAGCGTTGGGTGTGCTGAGATTGTAAATATACTTTTCAGTGAAGCACTGGCAGAGGTAATCATGGTTTCAGTGAAGCACTGGCAGAGGTAATCATGGTTTTAGTGAAGCACTGATGGATTTTTGTTTGTCTTTTTTCTTCAGTAGTGTAATATGGTAATATTTTGAAACCACTAACAAGAATGATGGAGACTAGTGACCAAACAACTGGGTTGTTGTCTAACCAAGCAAGTCTTCAATCAACAACCTATTTATGATTTGTTGTTACGTCTTGGGGTTAAACGTTTTTCATTGATGCATGTTTGCATGAATTGATTTTGTGGTTTTTGAGTTGTATTGAAGATGAATGTTATACGATTGAGTGTGTGGTTTGTTATTTTGATTATGTTTTGTACCATGTGTCGTGTGCCTGTGGCTACTTAGATAAGGCTTCAATGTTTATAGTCATAATAATGATAATGGTAAAAGTTAATCAACTAAAACCACCACCATGATAGTAATAAGACAAAAGTGTCAACCAAATAACCACCATGATAGTAATAAGACAAAAGTATCAACTAAACACCACCATGATAGTAATAAGACAAAAGTATCAACTAAACAACCACCATGATAGTAATAAGACAAAAGTAATCTACCAAATAACCACCTTGACAGTAATAAGACAAAGTAATCTACCAAATAACCAATCTTGCAATCAGTCTTACATATACTGTTTTCTTTTTTCTTTCTTTGATTATTTGTCTGATGTCTGATTTTTGGGTTTGCTTTGTTTTTAGTTTGTGTTTGGTGTTTGCTTCTCTGCTGATTTTGTTTGCGAGTTATAAAAGCAATTAACTGTTAGAAAATTAACAGCATTTTTTTTTAATCAACCAAAGGACATAACTCTTGAGAGTCACATAGGAATTATCTCCCATGTTGTGGAACTTCTCAAATCTAACACAGTTTGCGCTACCCATTCAGCTAGCATAGAAGCAGATACAAAGCTCAAAAACCGTAAGCTCAGAACACTCCTCAAAAAAGGAGCGCCCAAGCCTACCTTTATACTTTGCAACTACCCTACGCACAACTATGAGAGAGGAGAGAAATACATACAATATATTGGTCTTATGTTCAAGATTGACATAGTCTTTTATTCTTGAACTGACCAAACACACACACATAGACAAGACAGAACATATACAGGCTTGCTTCCAAGGTATATAGGTAATACCAAAGAAATAAGAGGGAAGCAGGGAGACTTTTATATCAACCAAAGGACATAACTCTTGAGAGTCACGCAGGAATTATCTCCCATGTTGTGGAACTTCTCAAATCTAACACAGTTTGCGCTACCCATTCAGCTAGCATAGAAGCAGACACAAAGCACAAAAACCGTAAGATCAGAATACTCCTCAAAAAAGGAGCGCCCAAGCCTACCTTTATACTCTGCAACTACCCTACACACAACTATGAGAGAGGAGAGAAATACATACAATATATGTCCAATTTGGACATGCTCTCTATCTCTGGCTCTCTCTGGCTCTCTCTCTTTTTTCTCCTCTCTCTTTCTCTCCTCTCTCTGTCTGTCTGTCTCCCTCTTATTTCTTTGGCATTTTTTTTTGTTTATGACTAAATACCTTTATGACCATCACTATCATTTTGAACTAATATTTGTATGACTGAACATTTTTATGTGTACATACCTGTGTGTGGGAATGACCTGTAGAATGAATAACTTTGCTTACTTGAAAGTTGATGTTTGAGATAAAGTGCATTGTTACTCAGTATTATTTGGTACCAACGTGGTTCCACGGGCATTAGTACAATTGGTACCGGTATCTGCCCAGCATTTTTGTTTTGTTATGGTTTTAGTAGTTCTTTTCCATGTTGTAAAGCCGGCTGGCCTATTTATCAGTATAACCCCACAACATTTAATACAGGAGATCAGCATTCCACCATGAGGATGCCAGGGCTCTTTCAGTATAAACAGTATCCCCACATTCTGGAAATTCTGTGCTGGAAATTTCCTCTGTTCTGTCACTCTCTTTGTTTCTGCCTTGCTCCTTTGCTTTTTGTCATTTCTTCCTGTCATTTTTTGCCTTGCTGATCAATTCATTTGTACATGTTCGATAAAGTCGTACATATTTTCTCTTAGGATTGATGACTGGGTACATGTATTAAGTGCATTTTTGGCTCTAATCAGATGTGACGTGCAAAAGGAATTTTAGGTAATTTAGATACGTTTTGCATGTTTTTATATCCTTAGTTAAATTTGACTTTGTATTCAGTTGTGTTTTTTTACATCCTCTGGTGATAGTGTGGACAGAGTGGTCAACACCGGGGACGTATCCTTAGATTATGTGTGCGAATGCATTGATAAGTGTAATTATTTTCTATCCCTTTTTTTGTCCATTGAGATATGGTGTACTTTTTGAGATTGTTATAGCCCTGCTATAGCTCTGTGCATTTGGCTAGGCTTTAAACAATGATAACAATAACAATAACACTAACAATAACAGTGGATCAGCTCACATGTGTATTAAGTGTGATTTGACTGATCTATACAAACTTGGACATGCTCTCTATCTCTCTCTCTCTCTCTCTCTGGCTCTCTTTCTCTCTCTCTTTTCTCCTCTCTCTCTCTCTCTGTCTGTCTCTCTCTCCCTCCCCATTTCTCTTTCTGTCTCTCCCTTTCTGCCTGTCTCTCTTTGTCTCTTGTCTGTATGTATGTCTATCAGTCTGTCTGTCTGTTCTGATCTCTCTCTGTCCCTGCTTCTTTCTCTCACTTGCTCTTTGTGTGTGTGTGTGTGTGTGTGTGTGTGTGTGTGTGTGTGTGTGTGTGTGTGTGTGGTGTGATATTGCATGTATACATTTTGTAATATTTATTGGAAAATCAGCTGGCAGAGGGTAATACTATATAACCTTGCAGGAGAACAGTAAAACCATTACAGCACACTACCACTGCTACGTGAGAAGCCTCATACCTTGTTGATAATTAATTCAGTATTGATGTTTATTGTTCAGGAACGTTGTTTACTAAATCTTGTCGGACGTGCTGTTTGTTTCAAATACTTACTGAGACAAAAGTACACAAGAACAAAGTGCACTTACTGTCTTTATACGGAATATCTGTACTTTGTATGGGACCAGTTTGGTGTAGAGGAGAGCTGCAGTCTTCCAGAATGACTGTGACAAGTTTGAGTCTGACTTGGGGGGGGGGGGGGTGGCACGGGGAGCTTAATACATACAGTCTCCAGTGTACCCAGTTTGAATGGGCACCTGAACCTTTTAGGGGATGGGGAAGGGAGAGGGGGAGAAGATGGATACCACTGTTGTAATGCTGGCCTTGAGAAAGATTGAAGTCTTAACTCAATGGAGACGCGGATTTTTGCCACAGCTGCGACATGCTCAGACATACTAATTTTAGGCATTTTACAAAAAATCCACGGTTGGAACCAAACCGAGTACAGTAACAAACTATATGTTTTTAAAAACTTCAATCCGTGCTAGTTTAGAAAAAAAAATACTATAATCTTGTGCTAAGTACTCAATTTACTTATAATGGGTTTGAAAAAATGTAAAAAATAGCTTTCCGGAAAAATTTTTTTTTCCCTGGGGCGAGCTCGATAAACACCCAGTTCTAACTGTACAAAACTAAAATAAAGTGTTTTTTTTTCACATCTACAGCACCTCATCTGATCCTTCTTCATCACTCTTTCAATAACTTCTTGTAAAGGTATATTTCTTGCCAAAACACGACGCTTTGGAGCAGACGCCATGGTGTAAACATCGGCATTGCCCGAGTTTCACACCATCCCATAATATGTGCAAAAAGTAGAATTACACGCGAGTGAAAAGGGAATCAAAAGTAGGGAGACAATCATCGAATAGAGGAATGACTCAGCTTTATAAGCGTACCAGAGTCGTTTCCTTTCCACCAACTGCTTTAGTACCAAAATTCGCCAAAACCGTCGGTCACCTGGCGGCCGCTACGTCCATCTGACACCCACACAGCGTCGGCCGCCAAGCGTCTGACAAGATGCCATTGAGTTAAGGATCTCGCTTTCCTTTGTTGTCAGGGTTATGAGGCCCCCCCCCCCCCCCTCCCCTCCACCTTTTAAAAATTTTTTTTTTACCTTTATTGCATTTCTTTCTTTGTTAGTCTGTCCTCTTTGTTGGTATAGCTATCTAATGGTGTTATGTTAGTTTTATGTACATTGTGTATGTATGTTGATTTTGATAACTGTTGATAATGTTATGTTAGTTTTATGTACATTGTGTGTGTATGTTGTTTTTGATAACTGTGTGATAATGTTATGTTAGTTTTATGTACATTCTGTGTGTATGTTGTTTTGATAACTGTGTGATAATGTTATGTTAGTTTTATGTACATTGTGTGTGTATGTTGTTTTTGATAATCTGATAATGTTATGTTAGTTTTATGTCATTTGTGATGTATGTTGTTTTTGATAACTGTGTGATAATGTTATGTTAGTTTTATGTACATTTGATGTGTGTATGTTGTTTTGATAACTGCATAATGTTATGTTATTTTTTCATTGTGTTTTATGTTATTTTGATATAACTGTCTGATAATGTTATGTTACGATGTCATTCCCTTTTGTATGTTTTTTTGATTAAATGTCTGATAATGTTATGTTGTTTTATGTCATTGAGTAGGTATGTTGTTTTTTGATAATCTGTCTGATAATGTTATGTTAGTTTTATGTGCATTCTGTGTGTATGTTGTTTTTGATAACTGTCTGATAATGTTATGTTAGTTTTATGTACATTCTGTGTGTATGTTGTTTTTGATAACTGTCTGATAATGTTATGTTAGTTTTATGTGCATTCTGTGTGTATGTTGTTTTTGATAACTGTCTGATAATGTTATGTTAGTTTTATGTGCATTCTGTGTGTATGTTGTTTTTGATAACTGTCTGATAATGTTATGTTAGTTTTATGTGCATTCTGTGTGTATGTTGTTTTTGATAACTGTCTGATAATGTTATGTTAGTTTTATGTGCATTCTATGTGTATGTTGTTTTTGATAACTGTCTGATAATGTTATGTTAGTTTTATGTGCATTCTATGTGTATGTTGTTTTTGATAACTGTCTGATAATGTTATGTTAGTTTTATGTGCATTCTGTGTGTATGTTGTTTTTGATAACTGATAATGTTATGTTAGTTTTATGTACATTCTGTGTGTATGTTGTTTTTGATAACTGTGTGGTAATGTTATGTTAGTTTTATGTACATTCTGTATCGAGTGTACTGTCTTGTTTGAATATGGCATAATGATACTGCTTATTTCTTTATTGTGATAAAATTTAATATGTATTATTGATATCAGGTTATTGTTGTCATAGGTGTGTGTGTCTTTACCACAGTCTTTCCTTTCTGTATGTGTTCTTTTCAGTGTGAAAATATTTTCAATGTTCATGTGTCTTGAGTGATGCAGGGGGCTGCAAAAGTAGGTATACAGTAAGTATCACATCATCATTACAATGCTTAATTCCGCTCTCGATTAGAGGAGTGTGTGAATACTGACAGCAAGCAGTTTGAGTATCTGAGGGATTAAGGCTGTGCTCGTTATTACATGTATATGCAATATTCATTTGTTTGTGTAATAAATGCAATAAGTATTGTACGTGTTTTCTTTTTTCATAACTGTATACATACTTTTGCACTCCCCTGTATATCAGTGTAGGGTTGGTTTAGTTCGTGTCACCTGTGTCTGATATCACTGTGGTGTTGGTTTAGTTCATGTCACCTGTGGATGTCTGATATCACTGTGGTGTTGGTTTAGTTCATGTCACCTGTGGATGTCTGATATCACTGTGGTGTTGGCTTAGTTCATGTCACCTGTGGCTGTCTGATATCACTGTGGTGTTGGTTTAGTTCATGTCACCTGTGGATGTCTGATATCACTGTGGTGTTGGTTTAGTTCATGTCACCTGTGGATGTCTGATATCACTGTGGTGTTGGTTTAGTTCATGTCACCTGTGGATGTCTGATATCACTGTGGTGTTGGTTTAGTTCATGTCACCTGTGTCTGATATCACTGTGGTATTGGTTTAGTTCATGTCACCTGTGGATGTCTGATATCACTGTGGTGTTGGCTTAGTTCATGTCACCTGTGGCTGTCTGATATCACTGTGGTGTTGGTTTAGTTCATGTCACCTGTGTCTGATATCACTGTGGTATTGGTTTAGTTCATGTCACCTGTGGATGTCTGATATCACTGTGGTGTTGGTTTAGTTCATGTCACCTGTGGCTGTCTGATATCACTGTGGTGTCGGTTTAGTTCATGTCACCTGTGGATGTAATTTCTAGGCATTTGTCATCAGCACAGACACCTGCAAGAACATTTACTGCAGACAGGTGGGTTTGGAAGTGCAGGGAAAATTTCCTCTTCGACCTTTGGTTTTTAAATGGCGCCACATGGTTCTTGTTATAGAGTCATGGACTCTAAGATCTGATGTCTTGAGTTCAATCCTCGTCTGTGGCATAAAAATCAGCCTGCTTCCTCCTTCCTGCCCAACTTAATGCTGCAAACATTCTGGTGGTGTCAGTTTAGTGTTTCATAGGTTGTACGACTCCCTTCCCCCCCCCCTCCCCCACTCCCAGTTCATTACAAGACCTTGCCAGTGCATAGAGTTTTGTGTTCACTTAAGGTGTTCACCAGATAACAGATAGCAGATTAGGTGGAGCATGTATGGAATTGTTCGAACACGATGAATCCTTCTTGTAAGCTTCAGTGTCAGTTTCTCAAGTTACTGTTTACGTGTTCGCAGACGAATTCCATATACACTGATGCCACAGATGCCGTGTGACGGAGAAGATCCAAAATGATCATGGCATAAGCCTTAAGCCTGCACATGGTCCCTATGTGTTGGCAAGGTGTAAACTATCACTGTAACCTGTTTGTGTGTGTATCAGACATCACTATGTGGTTTGTTTGGTTTGTATTGATCTCTTTTCTCCAGTCCGACTTTGTGTGAGGTCTGCACTCGGCCTAGTCACGTGATGGGTAAAGTCATCAACCTTATGACTTGTTATTTCTTGTTAATACATTTTTTTGCTCTGATTTGGCTGAATTATGTATGTGATGAAGTGGTGTCAGATGTATGCAGTATTCCATAAATGTACACAGACGTCCATTTTTTTTTTTTCAGTTTGATTGACACATAAAGTATGCATGTTGTATTTTTGCTGCTTTTTTTTATGTAATGGGTGGTGGCTCCCCATTGTGTCCACTGTACATTTGTTGTGTGTGTGTGTGACTTTGGATTGTAAGATGAGATGAGATGAGATGAGACAAGATGAGATGAGATGAGATGAGACAGACAAGATGAGCAAGTAGAGATGAGACAAGATAGACAAGATGAGATGAGATGAGACAAGATGAGATGAGATGAGATGAGACAAGATAAGATGAGACAAGATAAGAGACAAGATGAGATGAGATGAGAAAGATGAGATGAAGATGAGACAAGATGAGATGAGATGAGACAAGATAGATGAGATAGAGGACAAGATAAGATGAGACAAGATAAGATGACAAGAAAATAGACAGAAGATGAGACAAGATAAGATGAGAAAGACAAGATGAGCAAGATAAGATGAGACAAGAAAAAGATGAGACAAGATAAAGAGATGAGACAAGACAAGATAGACAAGATAAGATGAGACAAGATAAGATGAGACAAGATAAGTGATGAGACAAGACAAAATGAAGATGAGACAAGACAAGATGAAGACAAGATGAATAAGATGAGAGAGACAAGATAGACAAGATAAGATGAGACAAGACAAGATAATGAGACAGAAGATAGAAAGATGAGATGAGAAAGATGAGATAAGACAAGAATGAGTGAGATGAGACAAGACTGAGATGAGACAAGATGAATGAGATAAGATGAGAAAGACAGATGAACAAGATGAAGATAGAAAGACAAGATAATGAGACAAGATAAGATGAGATAAGACAAGATGAAGACAAGATGAGATGAGAAGAGACAAGATGAGATAAGACAAGATGAAGTGAGATGAGATGAGACAAGACAAGACAAGATGAGATGAGATGAGACAAGATGAGATGAGACAAGATAAGAGATGAAGATAGACAAGACAAGACAAGATGAGATGAGACAAGACAAGATGAGATGAAGACAAGATGAAGTGAGATGAGATGAGACAAGACAAGACAAGATGAGATGAGATGAGACAAGATGAGATAAGACAAGATGAAGTGAGATGAGATGAGACAAGACAAGACAAGATGAGATGAGACAAGATGAGATAAGACAAGATGAAGTGAGACAAGATGAGACAAGACAAGACAAGATGAGATAAGACAAGATGAAGTGAGACAAGATGAGATAAGACAAGATGAGATGAGACAAGACAAGATGAGATGAGACAAGATGAGATGAGACAAGACAAGATGAGATGAGACAAGATGAGACAAGACAAGATGAAGTGAGACAAGATGAGATAAGACAAGATGAAGTGAGACAAGATGAGATAAGACAAGATGAGATGAGACAAGACAAGATGAGATGAGACAAGATGAGATAAGACAAGATCAAGTGAGACAAGATGAGATAAGACAAGATGAGGTGACATGAAAGGAGACAAGATAAGGTGAGACAAAACAAGATAAGATCAGACACAGACTATAATGAATTTATCTCATTAAGAGAAATAGTCCCAGGTGCAAACATATTGTAAAGACAGACATTGTACTGTGTATCAATACACTGGTAACGTACATGCAGAGTACACAGGTTTTTAACCTTTTGACTCCTGCACGCTGTCCACCAGCTTCCTGCATTGTCAAGCACACTAATGAAGCAAAAAACTTAACCCTTTGACTCCTCATCCCATCCACTACTTCCTGCATTGTCAAGCACACTACCATCGCACTAGCTTCCTGCATTGTCAAGCACACTAACGAACAAAAAACTAACCTTTGACCCCATCATCCTGTCCACTAGCTTCCTGCATTGTCAAGCACACTAACGAAGCAAAAAACTTAACCCTTTGACCCCATCATCCTGTCCACTAGCTTCCTGCATTGTCAAGCACACTAACGAAGCAAAAAACTTAACCCTTTGACCCCATCATCCTGTCCACTAGCTTCCTACATTGTCAAGCATACTAACGAAGCAAAAAAACTTAACCCTTTGACTCCATCATCCCATCCACTAGCTTCCTGCAGGAAGCTGGTGGACATGGTGAGGGAATGAAAGGGTTAAGTGTTGGCAGTTTATGGATAGGCTGTGGGAGTGAAAGGGTTAATGCTAGGTAGGCACTGTTGTCTTGAGACTATAGGATATGTGTTTCTTTTTTCCACCTTGAGGCAAGAGTAGCGAGGTATTCACTTGGTATGACGAGGTAGTATTGAGAGGTTCTTACTGGTGAGGTAATGATGGCGTGCTGAAATCTGCCACTGCCTTGTGGTCTTTTCATTTCACACTATTTTCTTGCCTGACTGTCTCGCTGCATGAGAAACTATCGTCTGCTGTGTGACTCTTTTAGTTCTTGGTCTGTGAGATTATAAGTCGCCCGCTGTGTTTTGACACTCAGATCATGTTTGTCTCGTGTGATGGGTGTGTACTTGTACATCATGGAAGCAAAAAAAAAAAATCAAAAAAAATCTGCTGTGTGGATAGTTTCAGGTATTGTGGTTTATATGCAGTGTAAAGACATTTGTAGTGCGTATAGTTTCACAGTATTATGATCATCTGCTGGGTGTATAGTTTTATCACTTGTTTACTCCATTTGGGCACAAAGAACGTGTATGTGTACACGCATGCAGGCATGCACTATTTTATGAAGTGTTCTTTTACAGCAGTATTCTCCAAACTCATGTGGACACATTGTGCTTGTGCGTATGTATATGGCATGCATTTTATATATTGTGCTTGTGCGTATGTATATGGCATGCATTTTATATCGTACAATTGTATTCAAATTTACCATGAAAATATTATTGCAATGTTTTGTTTTTTTTGTGACTTGAAATTCACATTTAAAACAATTTGCAATGCATTAATTTTTGAGCACATACGAATATGAAATCTGCTGAATTAAGAGTAATTTTCCTGTCTGCTTAAAAGAATAATTTTCCAATGCAATACATTTTGAGCGCGTGTGAAATTGAAGTCTGTTTGAATAGATCAGTTTTTAGTGCAGTGAAACTTGAAACATGATCAGTATATTTTTCTGATTGTTCCAATATTTCTTGGATTGGTGTACGCACATTGTTTTGCCCATTCTGCGCGGGCTGTATGTTGCTGTGCAGTCTGCGTACTCTTGTCTTTGGTAGGTACCTGAGGCTTAAAAAATGATGAGGCTAACTTGCGGATTTTCACGATCCCAGGAGCGTCACGTTCTCGTCTATTCTTAGCTTCTCTATATTCGTTCATGAATTTTTCGGTGAGCTCCATGTTAAAGTGTTAACTGTTCACGTTAAAGTGTTAACTGTTAACTGTTCACGTTTTTAAATCAAATCCGCACACATTGAAGCAATCAGATCGGTTTTCAGATCTGCTCTGCTCAAGCATACACCCTCATCATGCCAAAAATGCGACATAATGCCAACGAAGCAGCCTTCAAGTTGAAGGCGATTGTCATGTGCGCAGGGTGGTGCGTGCACATGATTTTTGTGTCGTGTGCATGGAGTGATGTATGCATGAGTTTTTATGTTGTGTGCAGAAGGAAATTTTGTGTGTGCATGTGTGGTAGATTTGAGTTTTCGAAAAACAGCTCACCCAAGTTGAAAACTAAAAGTGGAATAGGTTTTGGTAGTCAGTCTCCAGAAAATCCACCTAGAGAAAGGGAAAGGAGAAGAAAAAGAACAAGAAGAAAGCGAAAAAGAAATAGTAAAGGAAAAGAAGGCGAAACAAAACAAAAAAAAAGAAAGAAAGAAGTAGAAAAAGGAGAAAAAGAAGGAGAAGAAAAAGGAAAAAAGAAGGAGAAGAAGAAGGTGAAAAAGGAAGAGAAGAAGAGAGATGGAGCAGAAGAAGCAAAAGAAATGAAGTAAAAAAGAAGACGATGGACGAATGCTTTTTGCATGTGTTTGAGTGCGTGAACATGTGTACACAAAAGCATGACAGCCATCGACCTGCCCATTGAAAAAGTGCGGCTTACAAACCAGTGCGGCTTATGTGTGAATATAGTTCAGATTGTTCTATGATTCAGTGGGTGTGCCTTATATACTGATGCGCCCAATAGCCTGAACATTACAGTATGTGTGCTGGGGTTTTTTTCATGTTTTCATAAGTCATTGGACTTGGACATGACTCAGCAGGATCTTTGTGTGTGTATGTGATGTTGTACATGCTTACACACATGAACGGAGTTCAGGTGCTGACAGGTCTGCTCTCATGTTCACCTGAGAGGTTAGGAAAATCTCCACCCTTTACCTGCCAGGTGAGAGGTACCGCACTGAGATCGAACCCAGATCTTCCGATCGATAGTCCAATTTCTTAACTACTTGGCTGTTAGGCCTGCAGCATGATGTATTGCATGCCAGTGAGAAGTGAACGATGTGAAATCAGATTTATGTTTCAGAAAGAAATAAAATAGATTTTTTGGTTTCAGTCTTGTTGATGAAAACAAAAACACCCCAAGCAAAGACATGTAAAACAAGAAAAATCCCAACACACACACACGCGCGTGCGCACACACACACACACACACACACACACACACACACATACACACAACACATGCATGCGTGTGTGCACGCATACACACACATACACACACACACACACAGACACATATGCACACACAAACACATATGCACACACACACATTATCTTTTGTCCCAGAGAAGGAGAGAAACAATTTATATATGAAACCATGGCTGCTTTGTTTGCAGAGGGGGGGGGGGGGGGGAGGGGGGGCAGGAAGTAGAGAGAAAGAGAGAGAGAATAAGAGTATGTGGGTAGAAAGCAAAAACGTGTGTGTGTGTGTGTGTGTGTGTGAGTGTATGTGTGTACAATGTGTGTGTGTGTGTGTACATTGTGTATGTATGTTTGTGTGATTACTAATATCTGTAAACAGTATACTAACTCTTCTATTTAGTTGTTTACAATTCCATATGGAGTCTGTGTGTGGTTTGTGTGTATGTGTGTGTGTGTCTGTTTGTGTATGTGTGTTTGTGTATGTGTGTGTGTGTGTGTTTCACCTGCTGAGTTTATAAACAGTGTTTTATCATGTGCATATACTTGTCAACAATTGCATACAAATAACGTGTGTGTGGTTAATACTGTTAATAAGCAATAATTTGTCACTTGCATTTAATCATTAACAATTCTGTATCAAAAGAGTTTTGATTGTTGCATTTAACATGTAAATATTTTGAAATTCACCAGTTCTTCTGTTACCGGTTTGTATTTGTAACATGTGAGTTGGTGTTAAGCGTGACGAATGGCCAGCAATATACCACTTGCTGAGGCTTTGGATGGCCAGTTTAATTTCTTGTTGGTATGATTGGTCATTTAATTGGTCATTTTGTTCTGTACATTGGTGTTTATATCTTTTTGTGTGTTTGTGCTCTTACAATCGTTGTTATAACTTTTCAATGTCTGTTTTTGTTTTCGAATGACGTGATCACAGTGATTCCATTATGGCATTGCTATTGATAAGTATTATTTCCGTTTAGCTTTCTGACTGAAGAATGTTGTTTTAATGAAAAGTCTAGGGGACAGACAAGCTTGTTTTGTGTTGGATTTTTTGATAATTTTTGGTGCTGCAAACTTTGAGCTGTATCATACGGGTTGATGTTACACGCTTTAGGCTCTGTCGAATGAAATGATCTCAAACATGTAGGCTGTATCACACGACTGGATATCACAGGCTGTAGGCTGTATCACATGACTTGATATCACAGGCTGTAGGCTGTATCACACGACTTGATATCACAGGCTGTAGGCTGTATCACATGACTTGATATCACAGGCTGTAGGCTGTATCACACGACTTGATATCACAGGCTGTAGGCTGTATCACATGACTTGATATCACAGGCTGTAGGCTGTATCACACGACTTGATATCACAGGCTGTAGGCTGTATCACACGACTTGATATCACAGGCTGTAGGCTGTATCCAGAGACAGACAAAGACAATTTACATCGAGTATCTCCTTTCTGTCAATAACTGTCCACACAGGGCAGACTATCACCACATAAACTCATCAATTGTGACCTGCCAGAACAAAATCAGTCTTAACTAGCATTTTGAGTATTTTGAGATATACATATCACTGGAAAGTGTACATTTTGCTGATTATTTTGGTACTGGAATAAAGCTTGTACTCAAAAATATGTAGAAGTTATATATGTTTAAAGTCATTAAGTTGTATGACGGCCATTTTGAGAAAACGGCCTCTGAAGTCCTTAAATTTCTTTATTTGGTGGCTTTGACCCAGTTTGTTTCTAATTTTAGCTGTCATTATCTGAAAGGTGCACCAAAGAGCTTTCCGTCAGTATATTACATGTGGGGGTATTGTACAGGTTATGGTTCGTAATAAGAGACAAAAATAGGTACTTTTGGTAGGAAATTGCGTTCTTTCTGCTGCGATCAATGCATTAAAATACCATTTTAAATTGATTAAAAATATTTTTTCAAGAAAAAAAATGTCTGTGGGGGATATGTTATAGTCTACAGAAATCAATTTTGAGGAAAAGACGAAACACCCCAGATAGACCCTCAGTCACCTTTTCAGTGCCTGGTGCTGTTCGACTGACTGCGAGTTAAGACTGATTTCGTGGTGGGAGGTCACATTTCCCAAACTTGTGTTAGCAGATGGAGTTTACATTCGTCATTATCTCCATGCAGAGTAATTCATTTTTTATGATCTGTTGTTATCCTTTTAACTGGATTTGTTTCAGATGTTGAATTAATGAAATATTTGTTGATGGTTTGTTTTTGAAGAGTTCCTCAGGTTGAGGTTGTTTCAGAGTGTTTGTGTGTGGTGAGAATGTATCCAACATTATGATAGTTTATGAGAAGTTTGTTTTGATGTGTGAGTTTATAGAAGTTTGTTTTGATGTGTGAGTTTATAGAAGTTTGTTTTGATGTGTGAGTTTATAGAAGTTTGTTTTGATGTGTGAGTTTATAGAAGTTTGTTTTGATGTGTCAGTTTATAGAAGTTTGTTTTGATGTGTCAGTTTATAGAAGTTTGTTTTGATGTGTCAGTTTATAGAAGTTTGTTTTGATGTGTCAGTTTATAGAAGTTTGTTTTGATGTGTCAGTTTATAGAAGTTTGTTTTGATGTGTGTGTTTATAGAAGTTTGTTTTGATGTGTGAGTTTATAGAAGTTTGTTTTGATGTGTGAGTTTATAGAAGTTTGTTTTTGATGTGTGAGTTTGTTTATAGAGATTGTTTTGATGTGTCAGTTTATAGAAGTTTGTTTTGATGTGTGAGTTTATAGAAGTTTGTTTTGATGTGTCAGTTTGTTTATAGAAGTTTGTTTTGATGTGTGAGTTTATAGAAGTTTGTTTTGAGTGTGGTTATAGAAGTTTGTTTTGATGTGTGGTTTTTATAGAGTTTGTTTTGATGGTGATGTTTATAGAAGTTGTTTTGATGGTAGTTTTAAGAAGTTTGTTTGATGTTGAGTTTATAGAAGTTGTTTTGTGTTGTGTTTATAAAGTTTGTTGATGTTGGTGTTTATAGAAGTTTGTTTTGATTGTGAGTTTTAAGAAGTTTGTTTTGATGGTGTGTTTTAGAAGTTTGTTTTGATGTGTGAGTTTATAGAAGTGTTTTGATGTGTTGTTATAGAAGTTTGTTTTGATGTGTTTTATAGAATTTGTTGATGTGTGGTTATAGAGTTGTTTTGATGTGTGTTGTTTATAGAAGTTGTTTTGATGTGTGGTTATAGAAGTTTGTTGGTGTTTGTTTATGATTTGTTTTATGTGTTTATAGAGTTTTTTATGGTGTTTATAGAAGTTTGTTTTTGTGTGTTTTATAGAAGTTGTTTTGAGTGGTTTATAGAAGTTTGTTTTGATGTGTGGTTTATAGAAGTTTGTGTTTTGATTGTGTGGTTTATAGAAGTTTGTTTTGATGTGTGGTTTGAGTTTGATGTGTTGTTGTTGTTATAGAGTTTGTTTTGATGTGTGTTATAGAGTTTTTTGATGTGTGTGTTTAAGTGTTGTTGTGTTTATAGAAGTTTGTTTTGATGTGTGGTTTGTTTATAGAAGTTTGTTTTGATGTTGTGTTTATGAAGTTTGTTGATGTGGTTTATAGAGATGTTGGTTTGATGTGTGTGTGTTTATAGAAGTTTGTTTTGATGTGTTTGGTTGTTTTGAGTGTGTTTGATTTTTGATGTTTTGTTTATAGAAGTTTGTTTTGAGTGTGTTGTTTATAGAAGTTTGTTTTGATTGTGGTTTTTTTAGATTTGTTTTGATGTGTGGTTTGTTAGAAGTTTGTTTTGATGTGTGGTTTGTTTATAGAAGTTTGTTTATGGTAGTGTTTATAGAAGTTTGTTTTGATGTGTGTGTTATAGAAGTTTGTTTTGATGTGTGGTTTGTTTATAGAAGTTTGTTTATGTGTGTGTTTATAGAGTTTGTTTTGATGTGTGAGTTTATAGAAGTTTGTTTGATGTGTGAGTTTTAGAAGTTTGTTTTGATGTGTGGTTTATAGAAGTTGTTTGATTGTGGTTTATAGAAGTTTGTTTTGAGTGTGTTTATAGAAGTTTGTTTTGATGTGTGGTTTATAGAAGTTTGTTTTGATTGTGTTATAGAAGTTTGTTTTGATGTGGGTTTATAGAAGTTTGTTTGATGTGTGTTTGTTTGTTGATGTTGTTTTGAATTTGTTGATTTGTTTATAGAAGTTGTTTTGATGTGTGAGTTTAGATTTTGATGTGTGTTTAGAAGTTTGTTTTGATGTGTGTGTTTATAGAAGTTTGTTTTGAGTGTGGTTTTAGAAGTTTGTTTGATGTGTGGTTTATAGAGTTTGTTTGATGTGTGTTGTTTATAGAAGTTTGTTTTGATGTGTGTTTTGATTTGTTTATAGAAGTTTGTTTTGATGTGTGGTTTGTTTATAGAGTTTGTTTGTGTGTGAGTTTATAGAAGTTTGTTTTGATGTGTGTTTATAGATTTGTTTTGTGTGTGTGTTTATAGAAGTTTGTTTTGATTGTGTGTTTGTTGTTTATGGTTGTTTGATTGTTTGATTTGAGTTTATAGAAGTTTGTTTTGATGTGTGTTTATGAAGTTTGTTTTGATGTGTGTTGTTTATAGAAGTTTGTTTTGATGTGTAGTTATAGAAGTTTGTTTTGATGTGTTGTTTATAGAAGTTTGTTTTGATGTGTGGTTTGTTTATAGAAGTTTGTTTTGATGTGTGTTATGAAGTTTGTTTTGATGTAGTTAAGATTTGTTTTGATGTGTGAGTTTGTTTTATGTGTTTTTATAGTTGTTTTATGGTGTTTTAAAGTTTGTTTTGATGGTGTTTGTTTTGTTTTGATGTGTTGTTTATAGAAGTTTGTTTTGATTGTTGTTTATAGAAGTTTGTTTTGTGTGTGTTTGTTTTAGAGTTTGTTTTGATGTGTGGTTGTTTATAGAAGTTTGTTTTGATGTGTGTTTATAGAAGTTGTTTTGATGTGGTTTATAGAAGTTTGTTTTAGTTTGTTTGTGTTTGTTTTGTTTGTGTTGTTTTTGAGTTTTTTTGATTTGTTTTGATTGTTTGATGTTTTGTTTATAGAAGTTTGTTTTGATGTGTTTTGAGTTTGTTTTGATTGTGTTGTGTTTTAGAGTTTGTTTGTTGTTTTGTTTAGAATTTGTTTTGTTTTGTGGTTTATAGAAGTTTGTTTGTGTGTTTGTTTTTATAGAAGTTTGTTTTGATGTTGGTTTGTTTATAGAAGTTTGTTTTTGATGTGTTTTTAGAAGTTTTTTTGATGTGTGTTTATATGAGTTTGTTTATGGAGTTTGTTTAAAGTTGTTTGATGTGTTGTTTATAGAAGTTTGTTTTGATGTGAGTTGTTATAGAAGTTTGTTTTTGTGTTTGTTTTAGAATTTGTTTTGATGTGTTGTGTTTGTTTTATAGAAGTTTGTTTGATGTGTGTTTATAGAAGTTTGTTTTGATGTGTTGTTTTAGAAGTTTGTTTTGATGTGTGAGTTTATAGAAGTTTGTTTTGATGTGTCAGTTTATAGAAGTTTGTTTTGATGTGTAGTTTATTTTTTGATTGTTTTTTATGTTGTTTTGTGTTTGTTGAGTTTGTTTTGAGGTGTTTGTTTATAGAGTTTGTTTTGATGTGTGTGTTTATAGAAGTTTGTTTTGATGTGTCGTTTATAGAAGTTTGTTTTGATGTGTGTGTTTTTTATAGAAGTTTGTTTTGATGTGTTGTTGTTTATAGAAGTTTGTTTTGATGTGTGTTTGTTTATAGAAGTTTGTTTTGATGTGTGTTTTATAGAGTTTGTTTTGATGTGTGTGTTTGTTTATGAAGTTTGTTTTGATGTGTGTGGTTTGTTTATAGAAGTTTGTTTTGATGTGTGGTTTTTATAGAAGTTTGTTTTGATGTGTGTTTTTAGAAGTTGTTTTGATGTGTGTTTATAGAAGTTTGTTTTGAGTTGTGTGTTTTGTAGAGTTTGTTTTGATGTGTTGTTTATAGAAGTTTGTTTGATTGTGTTGTTTATAGAAGTTTGTTTTGATGTGTTGTGTTTATAGAGTTTTGTTTTGATTGTTAGAGTTGTGTTGTTGTTATAGAAGTTTGTTTTGATGTGTTTGTTTATAGAAGTTTGTTTTGATGTGTAGTTTATAGAAGTTTGTTTTGTGATGTTGTTTTGTTGTATAGAAGTTTGTTTTGATGTGTGGTTTATAGAAGTTTGTTTTGATGTGTGTTGTTTATAGAAGTTTGTTTTGATGTGGTGTTTATAGAAGTTTGTTTTGAGTTGTTTGTGTTATAGAAGTTTGTTTTGATGTGTAGTGTTTATAGAAGTTTGTTTTGATTGTGTGTGTTTATAGAAGTTTGTTTTGATGTTGAGTTTTTTATAGAGTTTTTTTGATGTGTGTGTTGTTTATAGAAGTTTGTTTTGTGTGTTTATGAATTGTTTGATTTGTTTATAGAAGTTTGTTTTGATGTGTGTGTTTGTTTATAGAAGTTTGTTTGATGTGTGTTGTTTATAGAAGTTTGTTTTGATGTGTGTTTTTATAGAAGTTTGTTTTGATGTGTTCGTTTATAGAAGTTTGTTTTGATGTGTCAGTTTTATAGAAGTTTGTTTTGATGTGTGAGTTTATAATTTTTTAGTTTTGTTTTTTGATGTGTGTTTTAGAAGTTTGTTTTGATGTTGTGTTGTTTTAGAGTTTGTTTTGATGTGTGAGTTTGTTTATAGAAGTTTGTTTTGATGTGTGTTTTATAGAAGTTTGTTTTGATGTGTGAGTTTTATAGAAGTTTGTTTTGATGTGTGTTTTGTTTATAGAAGTTTGTTTTGATGTGTAGTTTATAGAAGTTTGTTTTGATGTGTGTTTGTTTATAGAAGTTTG
>JAPXFY010000018.1:3755747-3758247 GCA_030674185.1 Monoplex corrugatus
TGTGACAGAGCTAGTTGTCTGTCTCCCTATCTATGTCTATGATCATATACACAGTGTGACAGAGCTAGTTGTCTGTCTCCCTATCTATGTCTATGATCATATCACACAGTGTGACAGAGCTAGTTGCTGTCTCCCTATCCATGTCTATGATCATATCACACAGTGTGACAGAGCTAGTTGCCTGTCTCCCTATCCATGTCTATGATCATATCACAGAATGTGACAGAGCTAGCTGCCTGTCTTCCCTATCCATGTCTATGATCACATCACAGTGTGACAGATCATATCACAGAGTGTGACAGATCATATCACAGGGTGTGACAGAGCTAGTTGCCTGTCTCCCCTATCCATGTCTATGATCATATCACAGTGTGACAATATCACAGGGTGTGACAGAGCTAGTTGCCTGTCTCCCTATCCATGTCTATGATCATATCACAGGGTGTGACAGATCATATCACAGGGTGTGACAGATCATATCACAGAGTGTGACAGATCACATCACAGGGTGTGACAGAGCTAGCTGCCTGTCTCCCTATCCATGTCTATGATCATATCACAGGGTGTGACAGATCATATCACAGGGTGTGACAGATCATATCACAGAGTGTGACAGATCACATCACAGGGTGTGACAGAGCTAGCTGCCTGTCTCCCCTATCCATGTCTACGGTCCTGTCCTCATTACTCCCGACCCATTCCATCTGCCTCAAATCCCACCAACAAACGCCTAATGCCACACCACCCCACCACCCACCTTACACTGCGGGTTCGCCTCACCCCCCCCACCCCCACCCCCAGCAGTACCCTCTCCCCTCCCTCACAGCACTTCAGCTTCACGTCCAGGCCCCAATCCACCCCCCCGCCACCGCCAGCTCGTACCCTTCCCACCTCCTTCTTTTCCTCTCAGCAGGGTTGTCAGCGTCAGCGTTACAGTCCAGTGGTCCGTAATCGTCTGTGTACAGCTCTGTCACCCGCTCAATCTCCTGTTGTGTAACCCCTCGCTTCCTGCTTGTTAGTTGTCTTTTGTTGTCTGTCTGTTCTTTTGTGTTCGTGTATGTGTTGATTGGTTGCCACAACTTTTTCTCTCTTCATCTCTTTGTGTCGTAGATGTGCTGTTGTCGTTGACAGAGACTCTGTAACCTGCTATTGTGTGTCCTCAGTCTATCTCCTATTGTGTCGAGATGTGTTGAATTCAGTTGACAACACCAACTATTGTGTCTCGTCAATCTCCTATTGTGTCGAGATGTGTTGAATTCAGTTGGCAACTCCAGACTATTGTGTCTCTGTCTCCTCTTGTGCCAATTGTCTTCTCGCTGGTTGACACAGCCCTAAAGCCTGCCAGGATTGACGAGAATGGAACACGCTAGAAGCATCGTCAAAACAGAAAGTAGATTTCACAGAAAACACAAGTAGGATTCGTTGTTAAACAGTCGGTATTTGTGTGTGTGTGTGTGTCTTGAAAAACAAAACGAAAACAAAAACAAAACACAAACTGGCTAACACACACACACACACACACACACACACAGACACACACACACACACACACACACACACACACACAGAGTTTAAGTTTCGGTTTCAGTTTCTCAAGATGACGTCTCTGCGCTCGGAACGAATTCCATATATGCACTAACGTCACAGATGCCACGTGTATGGTGACCATGGGTGTGCCTTAAGCTGCACATAAACCCATGAGCTGGCCAGGTCCTGAGGCCCTGCCTGGAGAATGTTTCACACACACACACACACACACACACACACACACACAGACACACACACACACACACACACACACACACACACACACACACACACACACACACACACACACACACACACACACACACACACACACACACACACACACACGCAGAACAAATGAACAAGGAAACAAATCATGGCAGCAGCTGGACTGATTCCTGAAGAGTTCTAGACATCAAAAGCTTGGTGACCTGTTCATGATTTCTGCTTGGTCAGTTTCCATAACAGTAGTTGGAAACAGAGTAGTGCCATTCCCGTATCAGACAGGGTTGTGCCATTCCCGTATCAGACAGGGTTGTGCCATTTCCGTATCAAAGACAGGGTTGTGCCATTTTCGTATCAAAGACAGGGTTGTGCCATTCCCGTATCAAAGACAGGGTTGTGCCATTCCCGTTTCAAAGACAGGGTTGTGCCATTTCCGTATCAAAGACAGGGTTGTGCCATTCCCGTATCAAACACAGGATTGTGCCATTCCCGTATCAGACACACGATTGTGCCATTCCACTATCAAACAGAGGATTGTGCCATTCCCGTATCAAACACAGGATTGTGCCATTCCCGTATCAGACACACGATTGTGCCATTCCCGTATCAAACACAGGATTGTGCCATTTCACTATCAAACAGAGGATTGTGCCATTCCACTATCAAACAGAGGATTGTGCCATTCCCGTATCAAACACAGGGTTGTGCCATTCCCGTATCAAACAGAGGATTGTGCCATTCCCGTATC
>JAPXFY010000018.1:3770747-3775747 GCA_030674185.1 Monoplex corrugatus
TATCTATCTACTATCTATCTATCTATCTATCTGTCTATCTATCTATCTATCTATCTGTCTATCTATCTATCTATCTACCTATCTATCTATCTATCTATGAATACATGTCTTCTCTGTGATATACTTGTAAATGTGTATGTATTTATCGTAACATACTTCACTGTGATTGTAGTACACGCACATAGACCCTTTGTTAAAAGAAGCAAACGCAATTTTATTTTGACATAAAGGCTCGCTATGTGAGGTCTAAACCACATCCACACAGGACATCAACAGCAGCTATACTTCAATTGAAACTGACAGTTTGAAATGTGCACGTGAAACACACACAGACACAGACACAGACAGACAGACACACACACACACAGACACAGACTGACAGACACACACACATACACAAACTCACTGTATACTCACATATATCTATATCACACACACACACAAACACACACACAACACACACACACACACACACACACACACACAGACACACACACACACACACACACACAAATATATATATAGATACATATATATATGTATATATGCATTTATATATATATATAAGTGTGTGTGTGTGTGTGTGTGTGTGTGATATAGATATGTGTGAGTATACAGTGTGTGTGTGTGTGTGTGTGTGTGTGTGATATAGATATGTGTGAGTATACAGTGAGTGTGTGTGTGTGTATGTGTGTGTGTGTGTGTGTGTGTGTGTGTGTGTGTGTGTGTGTGAGAGAGAGAGAGAGAGAGAGAGAGAGAGAAAGCACATAGAAACATGAAAACACTTTTCCCGGAAATTAGGTCCCCCCCCCCCCCCGCCCACTAATCCTGCCTTACAATCACTCCTAGTTTATCTACACATACTGTCAAAGCATACAAATGTAGACATATAAGAGAAACACATTTATTAAAAAAAATGGGGAGAGAGAGAGAGAGCGAGAGAGAGAGAGAGAGAGAGAGAGAGAGGCAGACAGACAAAGACACAGACAGACAGACAGAGATAGAGATAGAGAGACAGAGACAGAGAGGGAGAGAGGGTGAGTGAGAGAGATAGAGAGATATAGAATGAGAGAGAGAGAGAGAGGTAGAGATAGACAGATAGATAGAGAGAGAAAGAGAGAGAGAGGGAGAGAGAGAGAGAGAGACAGAGAGAGAGACAGAGGTCAGAAAGTGGGGAAGGACAGAGGGGGGGGGGGAAGAGAGAGAGAGAGAGAGGAGAGAGAGAGAGAGAGAGAGAGAGAGAGAGAGAGAGTGTGTGTGTGTGTCAAGATATCAGGTAACACTATCGAAAGCGTCACGGTTGAGGGCATGTCGCGAAAAGCAGGGCGGGCTTGTTCCGACATGATCGATAGACACAAACACGTGTTTCAAAACAGGATTTAGACATTGGTAGTTAGTTGGTGAAAACTTAGAAAGAAGTAATATAATATAGATAAATCATGGAACCAGGCAGACATAGTCATATATGATGCGAACCAGAAACAGTATAGAGTGTGCAACAATAGATGCAAACGATATTAATCATTGTTGAACTGTACGTGATGATATAGACTGTTATTCAGCAAACTTCTGGACTCTTGACGGCTTCAGATCAGCATCAACTGCAGCTTGGCCTGTCAGATTAACCCTTTCCCATCTGGGAACAACGCCAAGGCAAATTAAAGACTGGTGCTTGATTAATAATGTTGTGTCTTCTGATACCGTAGTCTTTGAGACAACTTACGATGTACTGGAGTGAAGTGAATCTCGCCATCTACTTTGTCCTAAAACGAAAACAAACATAAGAAAAGAAATCAAACGAACGAACGAACGAACAACCAACCAACCAACCAACCACACTCAACCGAACCAACCAACCAACCAACTCTACCAACTACCAAACGAAACAACCAACGAACGAACCAACCAACCAACCAAATCTACCAACCAATCTACCAACCAACCAAACCAACCAACAAACAACAACAACCAACCAACACCAAACCAACCAACCAACCGAACCAACCAACCAACCAACACAACCCAACCAACCAAAACCAAACCACCAACAATCAAACCAACAACACAACCAACACCAAACCAACCAACCAACACAACCACAACCAACCAACACCAACCCAACACCAACCAACCAACAACCAACCAACCAACCAACCAATGCAATCCAATCCAATCCAATCCAATCCAAACAGAACAGTTACCTGTTCCTATCCATGTCTATGGTGAAGAGCTACTTTCTGTCTCCAAATCCAAGTCTGTGTATGACCAGAACTGGTACATGTCTCATATCGATGTCATGTGTACAGAGCTAGTGACTGTCTCCCTATCCATGTTATGGTGTGACAGACTATACCTGTCTCCCTAATCCATGTCTATGGTGTGACAGAGCTAGTTACCTGTCTCCCTATCCATGTCTATGGTGTGACAGAGCTAGCTTATCTGTCTCCCTATTCCAATGTCTATGGTGTGACAGAAGCTATATTACACTAGTCTCCCTATCCATGTCTATGGTTGTGAGACTATCTGCTCCTATCAGTTATGGTGTGAGACTAGTTACCTGTTCCTATCCATGTCTATGGTTGTGACAGAGCTAGTTACCTGTCTCCCTATCCATGTCTATGGTGTGGACAGACTAGTTACTGTCTCCTATCCATGTCTTATGGTGTGACAGTCTAGAGCTAGTTCCTGTCTCCCTATCCATGTCTATGGTGTGACAGAATAGTTACCTGTCTCCCTATCCATGTCTATGGTGTGACAGAACTAGTGTCCTGTCTCCCTATCCATGTCTATGGTGTGACAGAGCTAGTTACCTGTCTCCCTATCCATGTCTATGGTGTGACAGAACTAGTTACCTGTCTCCCTATCCATGTCTATGGTGTGACAGAACTAGTGTCCCTGTCTCCCTATCCATGTCTATGGTGTGACAGAGCTAGTTCTGTCTCCCTATCCATGTCTATGGTGTGACAGACTAGTTACCTGTCTCCCTATCCATGTCTATGGTGTGACAGACCTAGTTGTCTGTCTCCCTATCCATGTCTATGGTGTGACAGAGCTAGTTGTCTGTCTCCCTATCCATGTCTATGGTGTGACAGAGCTAGTTGTCTGTCTCCCTATCCATGTCTATGCTGTGACAGAGCTAGTTGTCTGTCTCCCTATCCATGTCTATGGCGTGACAGAGCTAGTTGTCTGTCTCCCTATCCATGTCTATGGTGTGACAGAGCTAGTTGCCTGTCTCCCTATCCATGTCTATGGTGTGACAGAGCTAGTTGCCTGTCTCCCTGTCCATGTCTGTGATGTGACAGAACTAGTTACCTGTCTCCCTATCCATGTCTATGGTGTGACAGAACTAGTCGCCTATCTCCCTATCTATATCTATGATATGACAGAACTAGTTACCTGTCTCCCTATCCATGTCTATGGTGTGACAGAGCTATTTGTCTGTCTCCCTATCCATGTCTATGGTGTGTGACAGAGCTAGTTGTCTGTCTCCCTATCCATGTCTATGGTGTGACAGAGCTAGTTGTCTGTCTCCCTATCCATGTCTATGGCGTGACAGAGCTAGTTGTCTGTCTCCCTATCCATGTCTATGGTGTGACAGAGCTAGTTGCCTGTCTCCCTATCCATGTCTATGGTGTGACAGAGCTAGTTGCCTGTCTCCCTGTCCATGTCTGTGATGTGACAGAACTAGTTACCTGTCTCCCTATCCATGTCTATGGTGTGACAGAACTAGTCGCCTATCTCCCTATCTATATCTATGATATGACAGAACTAGTTACCTGTCTCCCTATCCATGTCTATGGTGTGACAGAGCTATTTGTCTGTCTCCCTATCCATGTCTATGGTGTGACAGAGCTAGTTGCCTGTCTCCCTATCCATGTCTGTGGTGTGACAGAACTAGTCGCCTGTCTCCCTATCCATGTCTATGGTGTGACAGAGCTAGTCCCCTGTCTACCTGTCCATGTCTAATGTGTGACAGAACTAGTTGCCTGTCTCCCTATCCATGTCTATGGTTTGTGACAGAACTAGTCGCCTATCTCCCAATCTATATCTATGATATGACAGAACTAGTCGCCTGTCTCCCTATCCATGTCTGTGGTGTGACATAACTAGTCTCCTATCTCCCTATCTAAACCTATGATATGACAGAACTAGTCGCCTGTCTCCCTATCCATGTCTGTGGTGTGACAGAACTAGTCGCCTGTCTCCCAATCTATATCTATGATATGACAGAACTAGTCGCCTGTCTCCCTATCCATGTCTGTGGTGTGACAGAACTAGTCGCCTGTCTCCCTATCCATGTCTGTGGTGTGACAGAACTAGTCGCCTATCTCCCTATCCATGTCTGTGGTGTGACAGAACTAGTCGCCTATCTCCCTATCCATGTCTGTGGTGTGACAGAACTAGTCGCATATCTCCCTATCCATGTCTGTGGTGTGACAGAACTAGTCGCCTATCTCCCTATCCATGTCTGTGGTGTGACAGAACTAGTCGCCTATCTCCCTATCTAAACCTATGATATGACAGAACTACTCACCTGTTTGTCTCTCTCTATATATAATTATGTCAGTGTTGAAACACAGACACCTGTTCCATTGACATACAGGACGCAGTGACACACTGACAGACACACAGCGCAACAGGCAGGCAGGTTACATAACTGACTTAATGACAGGCTACAGTCCTTGGTCTGAGGAAAGAACTGGAACCGTTCACCAAAGGGTAACCTTTCAAATTGCTACAGTTATAGGGTGTTACTGTGCTACCATATAATCTTTTTTTTTTTCTATTAGTTAAAAACAGACAGACGAACAAACCAAAGAAAGAAGGACAGAGAGAAATGGGAGTTAAAAGAAAAAGAGAGAGAGAAAAGGGAAGAGAAACAAGAAAAGAAGAAAGAAAAAGAAAAGTAAAGAGCGAAAAAAAAAAAAAAAGAAAGAAGTTAAGACGGAAGAGGGTGGATGCAAGAAAGAAAAGAAAAAAAAAAAAAAAAGAGAAAGAGA
>JAPXFY010000018.1:3780747-3783247 GCA_030674185.1 Monoplex corrugatus
GAGACGCACACATATCCGCATACACATACATGGACACATACACAGAATGCACACAAATACATACACATACGCACACGTACACACACGTACACACAGACATACTCACACACACACATACACATGTGTTCACACACATAAGCACATATGCACACACATATACATGGACACACATACACACCGTCTAATATCACTTATAGTGAAAAGACGTTAAATTAAAGAACGAAACGAAACACATACACACACACTCATGCACTCGCATACACATACACAGAGACATGCGCACGCACACATACACACGTGTACACATATACACACGAGTGCACACACACACACACACAAACACACACACACATACACACACACACACACACGTATAGACATGCACACACTTATGCACATGCACACAAACATACACACATACACATACACACATACACACACATGTAGGCACGCACACATGCACATATGCACAAAAAGACATACACATACATACAAACAAAATCACATACACACACAAACACACACACACACACACGCAAACACACACCACACTCACACACACACACAAACACACACACACACACGCTCACACACACACAAACACACACATACACACACATATACACACACATACACACACATACACACATACACACATAAACCAGTACCTAAATCTACCGCATTTATTTCATCATGTGCAATCATTATAAAATTTTCCTCATCGTTAGTTGTGAATATGGCCTCTGTATACTTACCAAGAGGCCCAGACTCTGTGAACACTGAATGGTTAAAACACTTTCAAGATCAGGACGACAAGTGGATAATTGGAGGTGATTTTAATGCACATGCCCCATTTTGGGAAAAGTATTGTACAAACATAACAAGCAACAGGTTGATTGAAAATATTGTAGATTCCAATTTATATTTACTTAACAACGGACACGTTACCCGGATCCCCGATATACCAACCCACAGACCCACAGCTATCGACCTTACTTTAATCTCACCATCCCTAGCCCCAAACGCCACATGGCAAACAGAGGATGACTTGTTGGGATCAGATCACATCCCCATACGTCTTACCCTAAACCATACTACAGAAATAGACGCCATACCACAAGATAGTTTACCCAAGTTTAATTATAAAAACGCTGACTGGATCAGTTTTAAGGCAATCCTTGAAAAGACAAGAACAGATCTATCTGAAGCAATGAACATAAACGAAACGTACGAAGTTTTCTGTAACTCACTCTTAAGGGCTGCTACCATTTCAATTCCAAAACTTACAGTGTCAAAAATAGGAAAACATCATGGAAATGTCTGGTGGAATGAGAACTGTCAAAAGGCAGTGAACGAAAAGAAAGAAAAATACAAAATTTATTTAGCAAACAGGTCACCTGAAAATCATACAGCGATGAAAAGTGCCAACATTAAATTAAGTGTAACAGAATCATAGAGCAAGCCAAAGAACAACACTGGACATCTTTTTGTAAATGTGAAGTAAATAACCACAAAGACACGATAAAGATTTGGGAAAAACTAAAATTAATGAAAAACGGGATTAAGTTGCCATCAATTCCAGTAAAGCTAGAAAATAACCCTATTCCTAGCTCATTGGAAAAAGCAGAAGCTTTTGCAGACGTGTTTGCTGAGGCCTGTCGTGTAGAAGGACTCCCTGTCTCTGATAGAAATTATAGGGAATGAGATGAAAAGAAAGATGTATATAAGGACCCTGCCTCTGACAATACTCACTACATAAATGCATCACTCACACTTCAAGAATTAAAAGATGCCATTCAGTCCCTTCCAAGTAAAAAAACGTCAGTTGGACTAGATGCAATTTCCAATGAGATGCTGAAAAATTTACCAGAAAATTTTATAATCTTGCTACATGACATATTTAAAAAATGCTGGAATAGTGGGATAATGCCTAACAACTGGAAAGAAACAATAGTAGTTCCTGTATTAAAACCAGGTAAATGTAATACCGATTTGAAAAACTACAGGCCAATTGCATTAACATCACATGTATGTAAACTAATGGAGAAAATAATCTTAAAGAGACTGATGCACTATTGTGAAAAGAATAAAATAATACCAGTAAATCAGGCAGGATTTCGAAAAGGCAGGTCACCAGTAGAGATCCTAACAAAGCTAACTACTAATATAAAACAACAATTTGCAAGACGTCAATGTGTTTTAGCTACATTTTTTTATATAACGAAAGCATACGATCAAGTGTGGCACTCCCGATTGTTATTCAAATTTAAAAGTATTGGGCTGACAGGTCACATTTTTGGCTATGTTAAGTGTTTCTTAGAAAACAGAGTATTTCAAACGAGGATTGAAAATGTATATTCCACGAAACGAATTCTTCAAATGGGTATCCCTCAGGGATCCGTTATAGCTCCCCTTCTTTTCATGATATTAATGCATGACTTACCCAGTAAAGTATCTAAGCATGTAGTTTTAGCTCAATATGCTGACGATTTATGCATGT
>JAPXFY010000018.1:3788247-3810747 GCA_030674185.1 Monoplex corrugatus
CACACACACACATATACATACACACATACACATACACACATACACATACACACAGACACAGACACAGATACAGACACACACACACATATACATACACACATACACATACACACAGACACAGACACAGATACAGACACACACACACATATGTACATACATACATACACATACACACAGACATAGACACAGATACAGACACACACACACACATATACATGCATACATACACATACACACAGACACAGATACAGACACACATACACATATGTACATACATACATACACATACACACAGACACAGACTCATACACACATATACACACACACAGATACACAGACACATGCACACAGACACATACACACAGACACATACACACAGACACAGACACACACACACACACAGACACACAGACACAGACACAGACACAGACACACACAGACACAGACAGATACAGACACACACACACATATACATACACACATACACATACACACAGACACAGACACATACACATACATACACTTACACACAGATACACTGACACAGACACATACACACAGACACAGACACAGATACAGAACACACACACATATACATACATACATACATACACATACACACAGACACAGACACATACACACAGAGACACAGACACAGACACACACAGACACAGATACAGACACACACACACACATATACATACATACATACACACAGACACAGACACATACACATACATACATACACTCACACACAGATACACAGACACAGACCCAGACACACACACACACACACACATACACAAGGAAGAAGAGAGAGAGAGAGGAGAGAGAGAGAGAGAGAGAGAGAGGACAGAGAAAGAGAGAGAGAGAGAGAGAGAGAGAGAGACAGACAGACAGACAGACAAAGAAAGTTTATTACTTAATAATAGTAGCTTCATACCCTAGTGGCTTTGTCTTACTGCTTGTCATTACTACACTGCCGATATAAACTTGTCATAAAACAGCGATGCACTTCTTAAACTAAACATACTAGAACAAACAAACAAAAAATGTAAAAAAAAAAAGAAAAGAAAAAAGAAACACACACTCACACACACACACACACACACACACACACACACACACACACACACACACACACACACCACACACACACACACACACACACACACACACACACACACACATCCGTCTAATATCACTTATAGTGAAAAGACGTTAAATCAAAGAACGAACGAACCACACACACACACACACACACACACACACACACACACACACACACACACACACACACACACACACACACACACAAACACACACACAAACACACACACACACACACACACACACACGCAAACAAACCAAACCAAAACAAAACAAAACAAAACAAAACATAAATTACAAAGAAAGAAAGAAAGCAAAGGAGGACAATTCAACATTTATGACGAACATTCTTAATCAGTCGTCAAAGAAGACAATGTATCCTTTGCTGATCAAGCGTAGGCTTCAATTTGCATGTAGTTGAAACTGTCAAAGACAACATTTGCCCGGGGGAAAGAATAACGTCATCGTCATCTGGTCTAATAATAATATAATAATAATATACAATATTTTATATAGCGCAAACTCTTGATAAAATCAAATCTAAGCGCTAAAACAGACACACACACACGCACGCACACACACGCACGCACGCACTCACGCACGCACACACACCACACACACACGCACTCACGCACTCACGCACGCACACACACACACACACACACGCACGCACACAGACACAGACACACGCACGCACACACACAGACACACACACACACACACACACACGCACACGCACACGCACACGCACACGGCTATAAATGGGGAGAAAGAATAAAAGCAATGGAAAATTATAGAGCATAATTATTATTATATACAATTGGGCTCAATAAGGAAAATATTACGTTCCAGATCTGTTTGGTGAGGACATTGTACAATTATGTCATTCTTGGGAGGATTATTAGCGTAAACAACACACAGAAAAATAGAAAAATGTTTCCTCTTCCCGGCCATTTTTTTTACACAAAGGGCTGGATCAATATCTTTTAAAACTTCACTGCCACTTTTTAACCCTTTGTCTTCTGCACCCTATCCACCAACTGCAGGATGCTGGTGCATGGGGTGAGGGAGTCAAAGGGTTAAGTTTTTGCTTTGGTAGCGTGATTGACAATACAGGATGTTTGTGGACAGGGTGCGGGAATCCAAGGGTTGAATTACGTTTTACCTTTTAAAATCCACAAATACTATCGAGGTATGGCGCTCGGCGAGTCCAAAAATAAGAAGAAAGAAAAAAAAAAAAAAAAAAAAAAAGAACCAAACTGATTTACAAATGTAAACATAACTTTAAGGAAACTAAAACTTACTAAACATTGGCCTAAATAGCCAACCTAAAATCGTGTGTGTGTGTGTGTGTGTGTGCGTGCGTGCGTGCGTGTGAGCGTGTGAGTGTGTGTGTGTGTGTGTGTGTGTGTGTGTGTGTGTGTTGGGAGGGAAGGGGGGGGGGATTCAGGCAATAGCAAGTCAGCACGCGAACTGACCACAGAGATCTACAAAGTCTCCGCCTTTACCGACGTGTATGTGGAATCAGTTGATGGCCTCGTTCCTTGAAGTAACTTGTTATTCGTACGTATATCTCTACTGCTGTACCGCTCTGGGGGAGGAGAGGGGAAACTTGTTTCCAAGATAGTGGATGAAGTGAGGGAGGGGGAGAGGTAATGGGGATAGGTGTGGTGGTTCAGGGCGGGGATTAACCTGGCCGTTTCTTTGTTCCCGACGAAGCGACCGGCCGGCGAGCAGTGGAACAATGGTCAACACGCTGAGTTTGTTACTGGATCTTACCTGTAAGCTGTGTGGCTTGGAGCACAAAAAGTGTGTGTGTGTGTGTGTGTGTGTGTGTGTGTGTGTGTGTGTGTGTGTGTGTGTGTGTGTTGTGTGTGTGTGTGTGTGTGTGGTGTGTATGTGTGTGTGTGTATGTGTGTGTGTGTATGTGTGTGTGTGTGTATGTGTGTTGTGTGTGTGTGTTGTATGTGTGTGTGTGTGTGTATGTGTGGTGTGTGTTGTATGTGTGTGTGTGTATGTGTGTGTGTGTATGTGTGTGTGTATGTGTGTGTGTGTGTATGTGTGTGTGTGTGTGTGTGTGTGCGCGCGCGCACGTGCGATGTATTGGTGTGTGTTGTAGCATGTGTGTGTTGTGTGTGTTTGTGTATTTGTGCGTGTGCGTGTGTGTATCTGTGCGTGTGTGTTCTTTCCACCTTCAAGGGAACTCAGCGGGTGAGTGCCAATCTCGGTCTACTGTAGATAGATAACCCTGTCATACACATTTACGTTATATAGTGTAGTACCACTGTTTGTTTAAAGTTGTCTGCAGGCCTGGTATCTATGACTTCAGCCCTGTTATATTGCATGGTACCATAGTTGTTAGAAGACGTCTGCAGCCTGGTACCTCTGACTTCAGCCCTGTTATATTGCATGGTACCATGGTTTGTTAGAAGACGTCTGCAGCCTGGTACCTCTGACATCAGCCCTGTTATATTCATGGTACCATGTTTGTTAGAAGACGTCTGCAGGCCTGGTACCTTGACATCAGCCCTGTTATATTGCATGGTACCAAGGTTTGTTAGAAGACGTCTGCAGGCCTGGTACCTCTGACATCAGCCCTGTTATATTGCATGGTACCATGGTTTGTTAGAAGACGTCTGCAGGCCTGGTACCTCTGACTTCAGCCCTGTTATATTGCATGGTACCATGGTTTGTTAGAAGACGCCTGCAGGCCTGGTACCTCTGACATCAGCCCTGTTATATTGCATGGTACCATGGTTTGTTAGAAGACGCCTGCAGGCCTGGTACCTCTGACATCAGCCCTGTTATATTGCATGGTACCATGGTTAGTTAGAAGACCCCTGCAGGCCTGGTACCTCTGACTTCAGCCCTGTTATATTTCATGGTACGGTTTGTTAGAAGACCCCTGAGGCCTGGTACCACTGACTTCAGCCTGTTATATGCATGGTACCTGGTTTTTAGAAGCGTGCAGGCCTGGTACTCTGACTTCAGCCCTGTTATATTGCATGGTACCTGGTTGTTAGAAGACCCTGAGGCCTGGTACCCTGACTTACCTGTTTCTGAGGTACCGTGGTTTGGAAGAGTATGGTACTCGACTCAGCCTGTATAATTATGCGTACATGGTTTGAAGGCGCTGCATCTGAGTTGACTCAGCCTGTTTCATGGTACCATGGTTATTAAAGACCTGCAGCTGGCACTGACTTTAACCCTCAAGGTTCTGTAGGTTCCAGCTGACTCATGCAGAGATTTATTATGTGAAAGTAAGGGTTAGGGTTTGAACCAGCCTTTGTCCATGTCCACATGATGGCTCCGTCATAAGATATATCAGGCATTTTCAAGGTGTGGACAGGCTAAGTGCCACCCCCCACCCCCATCTGGCTAAAAAGCCACCAGCTGGTACGGGACAGCTTGTTTGTCTGGACACGCTTGGAATATTTCACAGCTAACCTCCACTATCTGAAGGCCATCCGCTATCCGCCATCTAGGACCAGCAGGGTTGTGGGGTGGCGGCCTCACTGGCCGTTTTATCACTGAAAGTGGACACCGTCAGTTTGCGAGGTGTGACCGCGACAATCACAACCACTTTTTGCTGTGCGGGGCATCTTTCAGCGGACATCCTCCTGTGGCTGTGACAGCTGAGTGTTCACAAAGTACTTCACCGAGTTCGCTCATTGTAGGCTAATCCTTCCCCATCCCCACACCCCTCTCTCCCTCCCCCCCCTCTCTCTCTCTCCATATCTCTGTCTGTCTGTCTCTTTCTTTCTTTCTTTCTCTCCCCCTCCTTCTCTCCATCTCTCTCTCTCTTTTCCTCGCTCTCTCTTCTTTTCTTTCATCCCCCTCTCTCTCTTTCTCTCTTTCTGTCTGTCTGTCTGTCTGTCTCTCTCTCTGTGTCTGTCTGTCTCTCACCCTTTTCTTGTGTCTTTCACTTATTCTGTCCTCTCTTTCTCTCCTTCTCCACTTTCTCTCTGTGTCTTCTTCTATCTCTCTGTCTCTCTCTCTCTCTGTCTTCTTTTATTTTTCTGTCTCTCTCTGTGTGTCTTGTTCTATCTCTCTGTCTCTCTCTTTTTGTCTTGTTCTATCTCTCTGTCTCTCTCTTTTTGTCTTTTCTATCTCTCTGTCTCTCTGTCTCTCTCTGTCTTCTTCTATTCTCTTCTTGTGTGTGTTCTTCTTCTATTCTCTGTCTCTCTCTCTGTGTCTTCTTCTATCTCTCTGTCTCTCTCTCTGTCTTCTTCTATTCTCTGTCTCTGTCTGTGTGTCTTCTTCTATTTCTCTGTCTCTCTCTCTGTGTCTTCTTCTATTCTCTGTCTCTGTGTGTGTCTTCTTCTATCCTCTGTCTCTTTTCTGTGTCTTCTTCTATCTCTCTGTCTCTCTCTGTGTGTCTTCTTCTATCTCTCTGTCTCTCTCTCTTGTGTCTTCTCCTATCTCTCTGTCTCTCTGTGTGTGTGTCTTCTTCTATGTCTCTGTCTCTCTCTCTGTGTCTTCTTCTATCTCTCTGTCTCTCTCTGTGTGTCTTCTTCTATCTCTCTGTCTCTCTCGTGTGTCTTCTTCTATCTCTCTGTCTCTCTCTCTCTGTGTCTTCTCCTATCTCTCTGTCTTTTTGTGTCTTCTTCTATCTCTCTGTCTCTCTTGTGTCTTCTTCTATCTCTCTGTCTCTCTGGTGTGTGTCTTCTTCTATCTCTCTGTCTCTCTCTTGTGTGTCTTCTTCTATCTCTCTGTCTCTCTCTGTGTGTGTCTTCTTCTATCTCTCTGTCTCTCTCGTGTGTGTCTTCTTCTATCTCTCTGTCTCTCTCTGTTGTGTCTTCTTCTATCTCTCTGTCTCTCTGTGTGTGTGTCTTCTTCTATCTCTCTGTCTCTCTCTCTGTGTCTTCTTCTATCTCTCTGTCTCTCTCTTGTGTGTCTTCTTCTATCTCTCTGTCTCTCTTCTCTGTGTCTTCTTCTATCTCTCTGTCTCTCTGTGTGTGTCTTCTTCTATCTCTCTGTCTCTTTGTGTGTCTTCTTCTATCTCTCTGTCTCTCTCTGTGTGTCTTCTTCTATTCTCTCTGTTCTCTCATCTCTTGTCTTCTTCTTCTCTCTTCTCTCTCTGTCTGTGTGTCTTCTTCTATCTCTCTCGTCTTTTTCTCTCTCTTGTGTGTCTTCTTCTATCTCTCTGTCTCTCTCGTCTGTGTCTTCTTCTATCTCTCTGTCTCTTCGTCTTGTGTCTTCTTCTATCTCTCTGTCTCTCTCTGTGTGTCTTCTTCTATCTCTCTGTCTCTCTCGTTGTGTCTTCTTCTATCTCTCTGTCTCTCTGTGTGTGTCTTCTTCTATCTCTCTGTCTCTCTCTGTGTTTCTTCTTCTATCTCTCTGTCTCTCTCTGTGTGTGTCTTCTTCTATCTCTCTGTCTCTCTCTTGTGTGTCTTCTTCTATCTCTCTGTCTCTCTGTGTGTGTGTCTTCTTCTATCTCTCTGTCTCTCTCTGTGTGTGTCTTCTTCTATCTCTCTGTCTCTCTCTGTGTGTGTCTTCTTCTATCTCTCTGTCTCTCTCTGTGTGTGTCTTCTTCTATCTCTCTGTCTCTCTCTTGTGTGTCTTCTTCTATCTCTCTGTCTCTCGTGTGTGTCTTCTTCTATCTCTCTGTCTCTCTCTGTGTGTGTCTTCTTCTATCTCTCTCTGTTTTCTATCTCTGTCTGTGTCTTTTCTTCTATCTCTCTGTTTTCCTCTCTGCTCTCTGTGTGTGTCTTCTTCTATCTCTCTGTCTCTCTCTGTGTGTGTCTTCTTCTATCTCTCTGTCTCTCTTGTGTGTCTTCTTCTATCTCTCTGTCCTTCTCTCTGTGTCTTCTTCTATCTCTCTCTCTCTCTCTCTGTGTCTTCTTCTATCTCTCTGTCTCTCTCTCTCTCGTGTGTCTTCTTCTATCTCTCTGTTCTTCTCTCTCTGTGTCTTCTTCTATCTCTCTGTCTCTCTCTGTGTGTCTTCTTCTATCTCTCTGTCTCTCTCTCTGTGTCTTCTTCTATCTCTCTGTCTCTCTCTCTCTGTGTCTTCTTCTATCTCTCTGTCTCTCTCTCTCTCTCTGTGTCTTCTTCTATCTCTCTGTCTCTCTGTGTGTGTCTTCTCCTCCATTAACTTGAAATACATGTGTGTGTGTGTGTGTGGTTTGTGTACTGTGTGTGTGTGTGTGTGTGTGTGTGTGTGTGTGTGTGTGTGTGGCGTGTGGTGTGTGTGTGTGTGTGTGTGTGTCGTGGTTGTGTGTGTGTGTGTGGTTGTGTGTGTGGTTTTGTGTGTGTTTGTGTGTGTGGTGTGTGTGTGTGAAAGAGAGAGAGAGAGATAGAGGGGGGTGGGGGGTGGGGAAAAGTGAGACAAAGAGAGATAGTGTATGAAATGTGAGTAGCGATGTCAGTGAGGCGTGAAGTCATTCTCAGTAACAACACGTGTATCGGCCATCATGTTACCTTCTCTGTCTGTCTGTCTGTATCTCTGTCTCTGTCTTCTGTCTGTATCTCTGTCTATCTGTCTGTCTGTCTGTCTATCTGTCTGTCTGTCTCTGTCTGTTCTGTCTATCTATCTGTCTCTGTCTATCTGTCTGTCTGTCTGTCTATCTGTCTGTCTGTCTGTCTGTCTGTCTGTCTATCTGTATCTCTGTCTGTCTGTCTATCTGTCTGTCTGGCTGTCTGTCTGTATCTCTGTCTGTCTGTCTATCTGTCTGTCTGTCTGTCTGTGTCTCTCTCTGTCTGTCTCTCTGTCTGTCTCTGTCTGTCTGTCTGTCTGTCTGTGTCTGTCTCTGTCTATATGTCTGTCTGTCTATCTGTCTGTCTATCTATCTGTCTATCTATCTGTCTGTCTGTCTGTCTATCTGTCTGTCTATCTGTCTGTCTGTCTACTATCTATCTATCTATCTCGTCTGTCTGTCTGTCTATCTATCTATCTATCTGTCTGTCTATCTGTCTGTGTGTCTGTTCTATCTGTCTGTCTATCTGCTGTCTGTTCTCTGTTGTCTATCTCTCTGTCTGTCTATCTGTCTGTCTGTCTATCTGTCTGTCTGTCTATCTATCTATCTATCTGTCTATTCTGTCTGTCTGTCTTATCTGTCTGTCTGTCTATCTGTCTGTCTATCTGTCTATCTATCTATCTGACTATCTGTCTATCTGTCTGTCTGTCTGTTATCTGTCTGTCTGTCTATCTGTCTATCTGTCTATCTATCTATCTGTCTATCTGTCTCTGTCTGTCTGTCCTCCCAGAGCTACAACTACTTCGTCTGATTGCACCAGCGGTATTGCTGAAAAGAAAAGAAGAGGAGAGAGAGAGAGAGAGAGAGAGAGGAGAGAGAGAGAGAGAGAGAGAGAGAGAGAGAGAAAGGGGGAGGGAGGGAAGGAGACAGAAAGAGAGAAGACAGAGACAAAGGATGAGAGAGAGGGAGGAAACAAAGAGAGAGAGACAGACACAAAGAGAGAGAGATAGAGACAGACAAAAAGGAGAGCAGAGCAGAGCAGAATGACAGAGACATAGACAGAGACAGAGCAGAGACAGAGACAGAGACAGAGACAGACAGACAGAGACCAGAGACAGAGGAAAGACAAGATAAGACCAGCCGAACAGAGCAATAGGGCTAAACCAGATAGACGAGACTGAAAAGAGGTGATGGAGCACAGGAGATTGAAAAGGACAGTTGCGATTAACAGGGTCAGCGACCATTGAGGATAACAGATGTCTGACATGAACAGTTGAAGGGGTACAGAGAAGAGAGACCGCGCGTCGTGCAAGAGGAAATGCATAGAGTGAGAGTGTAGTAGGTAGAGACGAGAGACAGAGACAGAGAGAGATGGATGTGTTCATGGTAAGAGTGTCTGTGAGATCGGCAGAGTATAGAGTATGATATGGAAGTGACAGAGAAGAGAGAGAGACGAGAGGACATACAAAAAACAACAAAACCAAAACAAATACACAAATACAGAAGAGAGACAGAAGAGAGAGACAGAGACAGACAGACAGAGACAGAGACAGAGAGGCAGAGAGACAGAGAGACAGAGACAGAGACAGAGACAGAGAGACAGAGAGACAGAGACAGAGACAGAGACAGAGAGACAGAGACAGAGAGGCAGACAAAAAACAAACAAACCCAAAACAAAAACAAAAACAGAAGAGAGAGAGAGAGAGACAGAGACAGACAGACAGAGACAGAGGCAGAGAGACAGAGACAGAGAGACAGACAGAGACAGAGACAGAGAGGCAGACAGACAAGAGACAGAGACAGAGACAGAGACAGAGACAGACAGACAGACAGACACAGAGGGACAGAGGTTCAAATCGAGGTTCATATTGCATATAGCCCAGCCGACTACTAGAGCCATATCAGGGCTAACACCAGATTACGGTCGTACGTTGATGATCTGACAAAAGGGGTGAGTGTGTGGGTGATGGAGGGTGGGGGGGGGGGGCAACCTCTTTTCAGTGAAGATTGTTACTGAAGGACTCAATGTTTTTTGGTCTGATTAAATGGGTCAGCGTTCTTTTCCTTTGAGGATAACATGATTGTCTCCCTTGCTTTAATCATGACACAGCTTGAAGGATGACAGAGACGCGCGCGTGCACGCGTGTTGTAATGATTGGTGTGGTGTGTGTGTTGTGGTGGTTGTGTGTGTGTGAGAGAGAGAAAGGAGTGTTATGTGTGTCATGTGTGTGTATGTGGGTGTGTGGTTCGTGGTAGTGCGTGCTTGTGCATATTTGTGTATTATGTATGTGTATGTGTATGTGTGTGTGTTAGAGAAAGAGAGAGACGGAGAGAGACATACATACATACATCATACATAATCATACATACATACTACATACATACATACAACAGACAGACAGACAGACAGAGACAGAGAGACAGAGACAGAGAGAGGGATGACAGAGACAGAGACAAAGAGTGAGAGAGAAGGGTCAGAGAGAGAGAGAGAGAGAGAGAGAGAGAGAGAGAGAGATGAAGGGTCACAGAGAGAGAGAGAAGGGTCACAGGAGAGGAGAGAGAGAGAGAGAGGGTCACAGAGAGAGAGAGGGTCAAGAGAGAGAGAGAGAGAAGGGTCACAGAGAGAGAGAGAGAGAAGGGTCCAAAACAAGAGAGAGAGAGGAGAGAGAGAGAGAGAGAGAGAAGGGTCACAGGAGAGAGAGAGAGAGGAATCACAGAGAGAGAGAGAGAGAGGAGAAGGGTCACAGAGAGAAGAGAGAAGGGTCACAGAGAGAGAGAGAGAGAGAGAAGGTCAAGAGAGAGAGAGAGGAGAAGGGTTCAGAGAGAAGAGAGAAGGGCAAGAGAGAGAGAGAAGGGTCACAGAGAGGAGGGAGAAGGTCACAGGAGAGAGGGAGAAGGGTCACACAGAGAGAGAGGGAGAAGGGTCACAGAGAGAGAGAGGGAGAAGGGTCACAGAGAGAGAGAGAAGGGTCACAGAGAGAGAGGGAGAAGGGTCACAGAGAGAGAGGGAGAAGGGTCACAGAGAGAGAGAGAGAAGGGTCACGAGAGAGGAGAGAAGGGTCACAGAGAGAGAGAGGGAGAGGGAGAAGGGTCACAGAGAGAGAGAGGAGAGAGGGTCACAGAGAGAGAGAGAAGGGTCACAGAGAGAGAGAGAGAAGGGTCACAGAGAGAGAGGGAGAAGGGTCACAGAGAGAAGGAGAAGGTCAGGAGAGAGGAGAAGGGTCACAGAGAGAGAGGAGAAAGGGTCACAGAGAGAGAGGAGAGAAGGGTCACAGAGAGGAGAGAGGGAGAAGGGTCACACAGAGAGAGAGAGGGGAGAAGGGTCACAGAGAGAGAGGGAGAAGGGTCACAGAGAGAGAGGGAGAAGGGTCACAGAAAGAGAGAGAGAGGAGAAGGGTCACAGAAGAGAGAGAGAGAAGGGTACAGAGAGAGAGGGAGAAGGTCACAGAGAGAGAGGGAGAAGGGTCACAGAGAGGAGAGGAGAAGGGTCACAGAGAGAGAGGGAGAAGGGTCACAGAGAGAGAGGAGAAGGTCACAGAGAGAGAGGAGAGGAGAAGGGTCAAGAGAGAGAGAGAGGAGAGGTAAGAGAGAGAGAGAGAGGTCACAGGAGAGAGAGAGAGTCACAGAGAGAGAGAAAGGGTCACAGGAGAGAGAGAGAAGGTCACAGAGAGAGAGAGAGAGGCAAGAAGAGAGAAGGGTCACAGAGAGAGAGGAAGGATCACAGGAGAGAGAGAGAGAGAGGGTCAAGAGAGAGAGAGAGGAGAAGGATCACAGAGAGAGAGAAGGGTCACAGAGAGAAGAGTAAGAGAGAGAGTCACGAGAGAGAGAGAGAGAAGGTCACAGAGAGAGAGAGAGAGAGAGAGAGAAGGGTCACGAGAGAGAAGGAGAGAGAAGAGAAGTCACAGAGAGAGAGAGAGAGGTCACAGAGAGAGAGAGAGAGAAGGGTCAAGAGAGAGAGAGAGAGAGGAAGAGAAGGAGAGAGAGAGAGAGAAGGGTCACAGAGAAGAGAGAGAGAGAAGGTCAAGAGAGAGAGAGAGAGAGAGAAGGATCACAGAGAGAGAGAAGAGAGAGAGAGGGTCACAGAGAGAGAGAGAGAGAGAAGGATCACAGAGAGAGAGAGAGAGAGGAGAGAGAGGAAGATCACAGAGAGAGAGAGAGAGAAGGTCACAGAGAGAGAGAGAGGAGAGAGGTCACGAGAGAGAGAGAGAGAAGGATCACAGGAGAGAGAAGAGGAGAGAGAGAGAAGGGTCACAGAGAGAGAGAGGAGACGAGAGAGAGAGAGAGAGAAGGTCACAGAGAGAGAGAGAGAGAGAAGGTCACAGAGAGAGAAGAGAGAGAGAGAGAGAGAAGGGTCACAGAGAGAGAGAGAAGAGAGAAGGATCACAGAGAGAGAGAGAGAGAGAGAGAGAGAGAGAGAGAAGGATCACAGAGAGAGAGAGAGAGAGAAGGATCACAGAGAGAGAGAGAGAGAGAGAGAGAAGGGTCACAGAGAGAGAGAGAGAAGGAGAAGGGTCACAGAGAGAGAGGAGAGAAGGTCACAGAGAGAGAGAGAGAGAGAAGGGTCACAGAGAGAGAGAGAGAAGAGAGGTCACAGAGAGAGAGAGAGAGGAGAGAGAGGGTCACAGAGAGGAGAGAGAGAAGAGAGAAGGATCACAGAGGGAGAGAGAGAGGAGAGAGAGAGAGAAGGTCACAGAGAGAGAGAGAGAAGAGAGAAGGATCACAAGAGAGAGAGAGAGAGAGAGAAGGATCACAGAGAGAGAGAGAAGAGAGAGACGGAGAAGGTCACAGAGAGAGAGAGGAGAGAGGGTCACAGAGAGAGAGAGAGAGAGAAGGTCACAGGAGAGAGAGAGAGAGAGAGGATCACGAGAGAGAGAGAGAGAAGGATCACAGAGGGAGGAAGAGAGAAGGATCACAGAGAGAGAGAGAGAGAGAAGGTCACAGAGAGAGAGAGAGAGAAGGGTCACAGAGAGAGAGAAAGAGAGAGAGAGAAGGTCACAGAGAGAGAGAGATAGAGAGATAGAGACAGATACAGAGAGAGAGACATAGACAGAGACAGAGAGACAAGGATACACAGCACAATGTTGTTGTGTGTGCACAGAAATACCATGACCATGTAGTAATGAACCGTGCAGCGTGGGGACAAACGACAATGTCAGGAGTTTATATCAGCACAAAATGATCAATTTCATATCCCTCTTGCCCCCCCCCCCCCTCCCTCCCCCCGGGGTTTCATCACTGCTACAGTTATTTTTGTTTAAAGCCCAGCCGACTGCGTAGAGCCATATCATGACTATAACAGTTTCAACCTGCCCAATACTTCAACAGGGGGAAAGAAAAAGAAAAGAAAATGATGTACACATTCCAATGCAATCGGGCACGTAATCTAAGGACATGCCCCTGGCGTTGACCACTCCGTCCAGTTCATCGCACAGGGGTTTAAAAAAACAAAAACACACCTGTAGGGTTAAGGGGTCAAAGGGTTGAGGTACTGTACAGAGAAACACACTAAGGGTTCTATACAGAGAAACACACTGAGGGTTCTATACAGAGAAACACACTAAGGGTTCTATACAGAGAAACACACTAAGGGTTCTATACAGAGAAACACACTAAGGGTACTATACAGAGAAACACACTAAGGGTTCTATACAGAGAAACACACTAAGGGTTCTGTACAGAGAAACACACTGAGGGTCCTATACAGAGAAACACACTGAGGGTTCTATACAGAGAAACACACTAAGGGTTCTATACAGAGAAACACTCTAAGGGTTCTATACATAGAAACACACTAAGGGTTCTATACAGAGAAACACACTGAGGGTTCTATACAGAGAAACACATTAAGGGTTCTATACAGAGAAACACACTAAGGGTTCTATACAGAGAAACACACTAAGGGTTCTATACAGACAAACACACTAAGGGTTCTATACAGAGAAACACACCAAGGGTTCTATACAGAGAAACACACTAAGGGTTCTATACAGAGAAACACACTAAGGGTTCTATACAGAGAAACACACTAAGGGTTCTATACAGAGAAACACACTAAGGGTTCTATACAGAGAAACACACTAAGGGTTCTATACAGACAAACACACTAAGGGTTCTATACAGAGAAACACACCAAGGGTTCTGTACAGAGAAACACACTAAGGGTTCTATACAGACAAACACACTAAGGGTTCTATACAGAGAAACACACTAAGGGTTCTATACAGAGAAACACACTAAGGGTTCTATACAGAGAAACACACTAAGGGTTCTATACAGAGAAACACACTAAGGGTTCTATACAGAGAAACACACTAAGGGTTCTGTACAGAGAAACACATTAAGGGTTCTATACAGAGAAACACACTAAGGGTTCTATACAGAGAAACACACTAAGGGTTCTATACAGAGAAACACACTAAGGGTTCTATACAGAAACACACTAAGGGTACTATACAGAGAAACACACTAAGGGTTCTATACAGAGAAACACATTAAGGGTTCTATACAGAGAAACACACTAAGGGTACTATACAGAGAAACACACTAAGGGTTCTATACAGAGAAACACACTAAGGGTTCTGTACAGAGAAACACACTAAGGGTTCTGTACAGAGAAACACACTAAGGGTTCTATACAGAGAAACACACTAAGGGTTCTATACAGAGAAACACACTAAGGGTTCTATACAGAGAAACACACTAAGGGTTCTGTACAGAGAAACACACTAAGGGTTCTATACAAACACACTAAGGGTTCTGTACAGATAAACACACTAAGGGTTCTATACTTAGAAACACACTAAGGGTTCTATACAGACAAACACACTAAGGGTTCTATACAGAGAAACACACTAAGGGTTCTATACAGAGAAAACACATTAAGGGTTCTATACAGAGAAACACACTAAGGGTTCTATACAGAGAAACACATTAAGGGTTCTATACAGAGAAACACACTAAGGGTTCTATACAGAGAAACACACTAAGGGTTCTATACAGAGAAACACACTAAGGGTTCTATACAGAGAAACACATTAAGGGTTCTATACAGAGAAACACACTAAGGGTTCTATACAGAGAAACACATTAAGGGTTCTATACAGAGAAACACACTGAGGGTTCTATACAGAGAAACACACTAAGGGTTCTATACAGAGAAACACACTAAGGGTTCTATACAGAGAAACACACTAAGGGTTCTGTACAGAGAAACACACTAAGGGTACTGTACAGAGAAACACATTAAGGGTTCTATACAGAGAAACACACTAAGGGTACTATACAGAGAAACACACTAAGGGTTCTATACAGAGAAACACACTAAGGGTTCTGTACAGAGAAACACACTAAGGGTACTGTACAGAGAAACACATTAAGGGTTCTATACAGAGAAACACACTAAGGGTTCTATACAGAGAAACACACTAAGGGTTCTATACAGAGAAACACACTAAGGGTTCTATACAGAGAAACACACTGAGGGTTCTATACAGAGAAACACACTGAGGGTTCTGTACAGAGAAACACACTGAGGGTTCTATACAGAGAAACACACTGAGGGTACTATACAGAGAAACACACTGAGGGTTCTATACAGAGAAACACACTGAGGGTACTATACAGAGAAACACACTGAGGGTTCTATACAGAGAAACACACTGAGGGTACTATACAGAGAAACACATTAAGGGTTCTATACAGAGAAACACACTAAGGGTTCTATACAGAGAAACACACTGAGGGTTCTATACAGAGAAACACACTGAGGGTTCTACACAGAGAAACACATTAAGGGTTCTATACAGAGAAACACACTAAGGGTTCTATACAGAGAAACACACTAAGGGTTCTATACAGAGAAACACACTAAGGGTTCTGTACAGAGAAACACATTAAGGGTTCTATACAGAGAAACACATTAAGGGTTCTATACAGAGAAACACACTGAGGGTTCTATACAGAGAAACACACTTAGGGTTCTACACAGAGAAACACACTAAGGGTTCTATACAGAGAAACACACTGAGGGTTCTATACAGAGAAACACACTAAGGGTTCTATACAGAGAAACACACTAAGGGTTCTATACAGAGAAACACACTGAGGGTTCTATACAGAGAAACACACTAAGGGTTCTATACAGAGAAACACACTAAGGGTTCTATACAGAGAAACACACTAAGGGTTCTATACAGAGAAACACATTAAGGGTTCTATACAGAGAAACACACTAAGGGTTCTATACAGAGAAACACACTAAGGGTTCTATACAGAGAAACACACTAAGGGTTCTGTACAGAGAAACACATTAAGGGTTCTATACAGAGAAACACACTAAGGGTTCTATACAGAGAAACACACTAAGGGTTCTATACAGAGAAACACACTAAGGGTTCTGTACAGAGAAACACACTAAGGGTTCTGTACAGAGAAACACACTAAGCGTTCTATACAGAGAAACACACTAAGGGTTCTGTACAGAGAAACACATTAAGGGTTCTATACAGAGAAACACACTAAGGGTTCTATACAGAGAAACACACTAAGGGTTCTGTACAGAGAAACACACTAAGGGTTCTATACAGAGAAACACACTAAGGGTTCTATACAGAGAAACACATTAAGGGTTCTGTACAGAGAAACACACTAAGGGTTCTATACAGAGAAACACACTAAGGGTTCTATACAGAGAAACACATTAAGGGTTCTGTACAGAGAAACACACTAAGGGTTCTATACAGAGAAACACACTAAGGGTTCTATACAGAGAAACACATTAAGGGTACTATACAGAGAAACACATTAAGGGTTCTGTACAGAGAAACACATTAAGGGTTCTATACAGAGAAACACATTAAGGGTACTATACAGAGAAACACATTAAGGGTACTATACAGAGAAACACATTAAGGGTTCTATACAGAGAAACACATTAAGGGTACTGTACAGCGAAACACATTAAGGGTTCTATACAGAGAAACACATTAAGGGCACTATACAGAGAAACACACTAAGGGCACAACACAGAGAAACACATTAAGGGCACTACACAGAGAACACTAAGGGCACTATATAGAGGCTGACACAGAAGAGACAGTAGCGGAGAAGCTCCGTTGCTGCCCTATTTGCCGACAGCATGGTGGTCAGTGAGTGATGGCGCTGACCAATGTCTGTGTGATTATTGCAGGTACGTCCACACGGCGTCAACCCCAGCAATTTCCTGGGACAACCTTTCCGGACATGCCACCTTCACCATCTCTCCACTCCCGTCTCCCGTGTTTTTCCTTCCCCTCCTCTTGTTCCCCCTCCTCTTCCTCCTTCCTCTACTCCTTCTCCTCCGGTACCAGCGGACGGTGGTCAGCCAGGTTCTCCTGGACGCGGACCAGCTATACGGCCGACAGGTCAGTTATTTTTTTTAATCCTATTACTCCCGCACCCTGTCCACTAACTGCAAAAACTGAGTCTTCGAATTCCCTCACCCTATCCACCTGCTTCCTGCATTAGAAGGTTAAGTTTTTTGCTATGCTAGCATGGTCGACAAAGCAGGATGCTGGTGGACAGGTGCTGGAGTCAAAGGGTTAATGATTAGTAAAATGAATTATTATACGTCGTTTTTGTATGGTGATGTTTTCAAAACGTGTTTAGACTCATTACGTAATACGCATGATCAGACATTTTTAGCGGAGCGAGGAGAACACAAGCTATTAGGTGAGCTGACCACACTGCACTATGTTGTTGTACAGTCTGTATCTGTTAGGTGAGCTGACCACACTGCACTATGTTGTTGCACAGTCTGTGTCTGTTAGGTCAGCTGACCACACTGCACTATGTTGTTGTACAGTCTGTATCTGTTAGGTCAGCTGACCACACTGCACTATGTTGTTGTACAGTCTGTATCTGTTAGGTGAGCTGACCACACTGCACTATGTTGTTGTACAGTCTGTATCTGTTAGGTCAGCTGACCACACTGCACTATGTTGTTGTACAGTCTGTATCTGTTAGGTCAGCTGACCACACTGCACTATGTTGTTGTACAGTCTGTATCTGTTAGGTGAGCTGACCACACTGCACTATGTTGTTGTACAGTCTGTATCTGTTAGGTGAGCTGACCACACTGCACTCTGTTGTTGTACAGTCTGTATCTGTTAGGTGAGCTGACCACACTGCACTATGTTGTTGTACAGTCTGTATCTGTTAGGTGAGCTGACCACACTGCACTCTGTTGTTGTACAGTCTGCATCTGTTAGGTGAGCTGACCACACTGCACTATGTTGTTGTACAGTCTGTACTGTTAGGTGAGCTGACCGCACTGCGCTATGTTGTTGTACAGTCTGTATCTGTTAAGTGAGCTGACCAAACTGCACTATGTTGTTGTACAGTGTGTATCTGTTAGGTGAGCTGACCACACTGCACTATGTTGTTGTACAGTATGTATCTGTTAGGTCAGTTGACCACACTGCACTATGTTGTTGTACAGTCTGTATCTGTTAGGTCAGCTGACTAAACTGCACTATGTTGTTGTACAGTCTGTATCTGTTAGGTGAGCTGACCACACTGCACTACGTTGTTGTACAGTCTGTATCTGTTAGGTGAGCTGACCGCACTGCGCTATGTTGTTGTACAGTCTGTATCTGTTAGGTGAGCTGACCACACTGCACTATGTTGTTGTACTGTCTGTATCTGTTAGGTGAGCTGACCACACTGCACTACGTTGTTGTACATTCTGTATCTGTTAGGTCAGCTGACCACACTGCACTATGTTGTTGTACAGTCTGTATCTGTTAGGTGAGCTGACCACACTGCACTACGTTGTTGTACAGTCTGTATCTATTAGGTGAGCTGACCGCACTGCGCTATGTTGTTGTACAGTCTGTATCTGTTAGGTGAGCTGACCACACTGCACTATGTTGTTGTACTGTCTGTGTCTGTTAGTGAGCTGACCACACTCCGCTATGTTGTTGTACAGTCTGTATCTGTTAGGTGAGCTGACCACACTGCACTGTGTTGTTGTACTGTCTGTATCTTTGGAGGGCGTGCATACTGGGCATTTGAATGTTTCCATAAGCGTACCGCTGACGTTGAATCTTTAACGTGCATATTTCGTATTCTGCGTGCGATACTGGCGAAGTGGGGGGTGGGGGTGGGGTAGGCACTGGCTGGGGAATGGTGACCGTGTCCACTGTTTACTTGCCTGCTGTTGTATGGATGTGAAGCTTGGACAATCAACGCACAAAGTTAGGACAACGTCTCATACGCGATTTCGACGGAAAGTCATCAAAGCGCTGAAGAAGTCGGCTGGATCGCCGATGAAAGCTATCCTTTTTTGTAACTGAGAGCCAGGTTCAACCAGGTAGCCATTAAGCTGAAATGCGGTTTCGAAGAAGATTGTTAAGAGTTCCATGGACAGCAAAGAAAACAAACGAGACAGTCTTAAAAGATGCAACCACAAAAAGAACATTTATGAAGAAAATTAAGAAAAGACAAGCAACATTTATAGGACATGTTATGAGGCAAGAGAATTTTGAGCACCTAGTAATGCCAGGGAAGCTGGAGGGAAAAAAGCACCAGGTAGACCAGGGAGAACATATTGGACAGTTTCGCAGAGTGGATGAAGACATATTGGTAGGACCTGGTTATACTCGCAGCGACAAAAGATAGATTGACATGGAGGATCATGACTGCCAACGCCAAGTGGCAGGGCACATGATGATGATGGATGCTGCTGCTGCTGCTGCTGCTGATGATGACGACGACGATGATGATAACGATGACGATGATGACAATGATGATTATGATGACGACACGACGACGATGACGACGACGATGATGACGATGATTCTGATGATGATGATTGTGATGATAATTATGATTATGATGTTGACGACGACAACGACGACGACGATGATCATGATGACGACGACGATGATGATAATGATAAGTATGATGATAATGATAGGGATTATGATAATGATGATGATGATGTGATGATGATGATGATGATGATGATGATTGTTATTATTGTATTTCAGTGTGATGCAGCATAGTAGATTGTACCGTGTTGGTTGATATTGGAGTGTATTGCTGTATACGTCATAATGTATTGTAACATAATGACGAATTATTGACATGGTCGTGCAGGAGACCACGTGTCCCCAGACAGGAGGAACAGACAGACGGAGTGGGGGACAGACAGGAGGGGGACAGAGACAGACATTGCTGACTGGACCTCCACGGTCATGTGGGTCGTCGTCGCTTTCGTCGGTCTCTCCTTCATCGTCTTTCTCTCTGTCCTCATCGCTTGTAAGCTGACATCTGTCTGTCTGTCTGTCTGTCTGTCTTTCTCACAGTATTCGCCATATGTAAGCTGACATCTGTCTGTATGTCTGTCTGTCTGTCTTTCTCACAGTATTCACCATATATAAACTGACATCTGTCTGTCTTTCTCACAGTATTCACCATATATAAACTGACATCTGTCTGTCTTTCTCACAGTATTCAGCATATATAAACTGACATCTGTCTGTCTCACATCATTCACCATATATAAACTGACATCTGTCTGTCTCACAGCATTCACCATATATAAACTGACATCTGTCTGTCTGTCTGTCTCACATCATTCACCATATATAAACTGACATCTGTCTGTCTGTCTGTCTGATATCATTCACCATATATATACTGACATCTGTCTGTCTGTCTGTCTCACAGTATTCACCATATATAAACTGACATCTGTCTGTCTGTCTTTCTTACAGTATTCACCATATATAAACTGACATCTGTCTGTCTGTCTGTCTCACAGTATTCACCATATATAAACTGACATCTGTCTGTCTTTCTCACAGTATTCACCATATATAAACTGACATCTGTCTGTCTGTCTGTCTCACATCATTCACCATATATAAACTGACATCTGTCTGTCTTTCTCACAGTATTCACCATATATAAACTGACATCTGTCTGTCTGTCTGTCTGTCTCACATCATTCACCATATATAAACTGACATCTGTCTGTCTGTCTCATATCATTCACCATATATATACTGACATCTGTCTGTCTGTCTGTCTCACAGCATTCACCATATATAAACTGACATCTGTCTGTCTGTCTGTCTCATAGTATTCACCGTATATAAACTGACATCTGTCTGTCTGTCTTTCTCACAGTATTCACCATATATAAACTGACATCTGTCTGTCTGTATCACAGTATTCACCATATATAAACTGACATCTGTCTGTCTGTCTCACAGTATTCACCATATATAAACTGACATCTGTCTGTCTGTATCACAGTATTCACCATATATAAACTGACATCTGTCTATCTGTATCACAGTATTCATCATATATAAACTGACATCTGTCTGTCTGTATCACAGTATTCACCATATATAAACTGACATCTGTCTGTCTGTATCACAGTATTCACCATATATAAACTGACATCTGTCTGTCTGTCTTTCTCATAGTATTCACCATATATAAACTGACATCTGTCTGTCTTTCTCACAGTATTCACCATATATAAACTGACATCTGTCTGTCTGTCTTTCTCATAGTATTCACCATATATATACTGACAATATAGTGACATCTGTCTGTCTGTATCACAGTATTCACCATACGTAAACTGACATCTGTCTGTCTGTCTTTCTGTCTGTCTCACAGCATTCACCATATATAAACTGAAATCTGTCTGTCTGTCTGTCTGTCTGTCTGTCTCACAGAACTCACTGTGTGGTCCAGATCCTCAACACATTTTGATGTCCAGGGAACATTCTAAATCATAAGGTTGTTTCAATTTTACATATATCATCGCCAGTTCAAACACTTCTGATATTTCAAATGCTTTTAGGGCGGCATTGAAATATGCTGTTCACCTGGGCGTAGCATGTTGTTATGTCTGTGTCTAATATTATCTTGTACATATTGCATGGGTATGACGAGACATAAATATCAATGCTTAAAGCAGAGATAGATGTGAACACATAAAGCAGAGATAGACGTGAACACATTAAACAGAGATAGATGTGAACACATAAAACAGATAGATATGAACACATAAAACAGAGATAGATGTGAACACATAAAACAGAGATAGATGTGAACACATAAAACAGAGATAGATGTGAACACATAATACAGAGATAGATATGAACACATAAAACAGAGATAGATATGAACACATAAAACAGAGACAGATATGAACACATAAAGCAAAGATAGATATGAACACATAAAGCAAAGATAGATATGAACACATAAAACAGAGATAGTTGTGAACACATAATACAGAGATAGATGAGAACACATAAAACAGAGACAGATATGAACACATAATACAGAGATAGATGTGAACACATAAAACAGAGATAGATATGAACACATTAAACAGAGATAGATATGAACACATAAAACAGAGATAGATATGAACACATAAAGCAGAGATAGACGTGAACACATTAAACAGAGATAGATATGAACACATAAAACAGAGATAGATGTGAACACATAAAACAGAGATAGATATGAACACATAAAACAGAGATAGACGTGAACACATTAAACAGAGATAGATATGAACACATAAAGCAGAGATAGATATGAACACATAAAACAGAGACAGATATGAACACATAAAACAGAGATAGATGTGAACACATAAAACAGAGATAGATGTGAACACATAAAACACAGATAGATATGAACACATAAAACAGAGATAGATATGAACACATAAAACAGAGATAGATATGAACACATAAAACAGAGACAGATATGAACATATAAAACAGAGATAGATATGAACACATAAAACAGAGACAGATATGAACACATAAAGCAGAGACAGATATGAACACATAAAACAGAGATAGATATGAACACATAAAACAGAGATAGATATGAACACATAAAGCAGAGATAGATATGAACACATAAAACAGAGATAGATATGAACACATAA
>JAPXFY010000018.1:3815747-3820747 GCA_030674185.1 Monoplex corrugatus
GGCTATAGATACAGAGATAGGATTAGTTAGAACGGATGTAGTAGAGGTATAGGTAAGGACAGATGCAGTTTAGAGGATGCAGTCAGGCTATAGATACAGGATGTAGTTTAGAGGATGTAGTCAGGCTATAGATACAGGATGTAGTGTAGAGGATGTAGTCAGGCTATAATACAGGATGTAGTTTAGAGGATGTAGTCGGTATAGATACAGGATGTAGTTTAGAGGATGCAGTCAGGCTATAGATACAGGATGTTTGTAGAGGATATAGTCAGGCTATAGATACAGGATGTAGTGTAGAGGATGTAGTCAGGCTATAGATACAGGATGTAGTTTAGAGGATGTAGTCAGGCTATAGATACAGGATGTAGTTTAGAGGATGAGTCTGGCTATAGATACAGGATGTAGTGTAGAGGATGTAGTCAGGCTATAGATACAGGATGTAGTGTAGAGGATATAGTCTGGCTATAGATACAGGATGTAGTTTAGAGGATGTAGTCAGGCTATAGATACAGGATGTTGTGTAGAGGATATAATCAGGGTATAGATACAGGATGTAGTTTAGAGGATATAGTCAGGGTATAGATACAGGATGTAGTGTAGAAGGATGTAGTCAGGCTATAGATACAGGATGTAGTGTAGAGGATATAGTCAGGGTATAGATACAGGATGTAGTTTAGAGGATATAGTCAGGGTATAGATACAGGATGTAGTGTAGAGGATGTAATCTGGCTATAGATACAGGATGTAGTCAGGCTATAGATACAGGATGTAGTTTAGAGGATGCAGTCAGGCTATTGATACAGGATGTAGTTTAGAGGATGTAGTCAGGCTATAGATACAGGATGTAGTTTAGAGGATGTAGTCAGGCTATTGATACAGGATGTAGTTTAGAGGATATAGTCAGGCTATTGATACAGGATGTAGTTTAGAGGATGTAGTCTGGCTATAGATACAGGATGTAGTGTAGAGGATGCAGTCAGGCTATAGATACAGGATGTAGTGTAGAGGATGTAGTCTGGCTATAGATACAGGATGTAGTTTAGAGGATGTAGTCTGGCTATAGATACAGGATGTAGTTTAGAGGATGTAGTCTGGCTATAGATACAGGATGTAGTGTAGAGGATGTAGTCTGGCTATAGATACAGGATGTAGTTTAGAGGATGTAGTCTGGCTATAGATACAGGATGTAGTGTAGAGGATGTAGTCAGGCTATAGATACAGGATGTAGTGTAGAGGACATAGTCAGGCTATAGATACAGGATGTAGTTTAGAGGATGTAGTCAGGCTATAGATACAGGATGTAGTTTAGAGGATGTAGTCAGGCTATAGATACAGGATGTAGTTTAGAGGATGTAGTCAGGCTATAGATACAGGATGTAGTTTAGAGGATGTAGTCAGGCTATAGATACAGGATGTAGTTTAGAGGATGTAGTCAGGCTATAGATACAGGATGTTGTGTTAGAGGATGTAGTCAGGCTATAGATACAGGATGTTGTGTAGAGGATGTAGTCAGGCTATAGATACAGGATGTTGTGTAGAGGATGTAGTCAGGCTATAGATACAGGATGTTGTGTAGAGGATGTAGTTCAGGCTATAGATACAGGATGTAGTGTAGAGGATGTAGTCAGGCTATAGATACAGGATGTAGTTTAGAGGATGTAGTCAGGCTATTGATACAGGATGTTGTGTAGAGGATGTAGTCAGGCTATAGATACAGGATGTTGTGTAGAGGATGTAGTCAGGCTATAGATACAGGATGTAGTGTAGAGGATGTAGTCAGGCTATAGATACAGGATGTTGTGTAGAGGATATAGTCAGGCTATAGATACAGGATGTTGTGTAGAGGATGTAGTCAGGCTATAGATACAGGATGTAGTTTAGAGGATGTAGTCAGGCTATAGATACAGGATGTAGTGTAGAGGATACAGTCTGGCTATAGATACAGGATGTAGTGTAGAGGATACAGTCAGGCTATAGATACAGGATGTAGTGTAGAGGATGTAATCTGGCTATAGATACAGGATGTAGTGTAGAGGATGTAATCTGGCTATAGATACAGGATGTAGTTTAGAGGATGTAGTCAGGCTATAGATACAGGATGTAGTTTAGAGGATGTAGTCAGGCTATAGATACAGGATGTAGTGTAGAGGATATAGTCAGGCTATAGATACATGATGTAGTTTAGAGGATGTAGTCAGGCTATAGATACAGGATGTAGTGTAGAGGATATAGTCAGGCTATAGATACAGGATGTTGTGTAGAGGATATAGTCTGGCTATAGATACAGGATGTTGTGTAGAGGATGCAGTCAGGCTATAGATACAGGATGTTGTGTAGAGGATACAGTCAGGCTATAGATACAGGATGTTGTGTAGAGGATGTAGTCTGGCTATAGATACAGGATGTAGTGTAGAGGATATAGTCAGGCTATAGATACAGGATGTTGTGTAGAGTATGTAGTCTGGCTATAGATACAGGATGTAGTGTAGAGGATGTAGTCAGGCTATAGATACAGGATGTAGTGTAGAGGATATAGTCAGGCTATAGATACAGGATGTTGTGTAGAGGATATAGTCTGGCTATAGATACAGGATGTTGTGTAGAGGATGCAGTCTGGCTATAGATACAGGATGTTGTGTAGAGGATATAGTCAGGCTATAGATACAGGATGTTGTGTAGAGGATACAGTCAGGCTATAGATACAGGATGTAGTGTAGAGGATGCAGTCTGGCTATAGATACAGGATGTTGTGTAGAGGATATAGTCAGGCTATAGATAGAGGATGTTGTGTAGAGTATGTAGTCTGGCTATAGATACAGGATGTAGTGTAGAGGATGTAGTCAGGGTATAGATACAGGATGTAGTGTAGAGGATGTAGTCAGGCTATAGATACAGGATGTTGTGTAGAGGATGTAGTCTGGCTATAGATACAGGATGTAGTTTAGAGGATGTAGTCTGGCTATAGATACAGGATGTTGTGTAGAGGATGTAGTCAGGCTATAGATACAGGATGTTGTGTAGAGGATGTAGTCAGGCTATAGATACAGGATATAGTTTAGAGGATGTAGTCAGGGTATAGATACAGGATGTAGTGTAGAGGATGTAGTCAGGCTATAGATACAGGATGTTGTGTAGAGGATATAGTCTGGCTATAGATACAGGATGTAGTTTAGAGGATGTAGTCAGGGTATAGATACAGGATGTTGTGTAGAGGATACAGTCAGGGTATAGATACAGGATGTAGTGTAGAGGATATAGTCAGGGTATAGATACAGGATGTAGTGTAGAGGATATAGTCAGGGTATAGATACAGGATGTTGTGTAGAGGATACAGTCAGGGTATAGATACAGGATGTAGTGTAGAGGATATAGTCAGGGTATAGATACAGGATGTTGTGTAGAGGATACAGTCAGGGTATAGATACAGGATGTAGTGTAGAGGATATAGTCAGGGTATAGATACAGGATGTAGTGCAGAGGATATAGTCAGGGTATAGATACAGGATGTAGTGTAGAGGATATAGTCAGGGTATAGATACAGGATGTAGTGTAGAGGATGTAGTCAGGGTATAGATACAGGATGTAGTGTAGAGGATATAGTCAGGGTATAGATACAGGATGTAGTTTAGAGGATGTAGTCAGGCTATAGATACAGGATGTAGTGTAGAGGATGTAGTCAGGGTATAGATACAGGATGTAGTTTAGAGGATGTAGTCTGGCTATAGATACAGGATGTAGTTTAGAGGATGTAGTCAGGCTATAGATACAGGATGTAGTTTAGAGGATGTAGTCTGGCTATAGATACAGGATGTAGTTTAGAGGATACAGTCAGGCTATAGATACAGGATGTAGTGTAGAGGATGTAGTCTGGCTATAGATACAGGATGTAGTGTAGAGGATGTAGTCAGGCTATAGATACAGGATGTAGTTTAGAGGATGTAGTCAGGGTATAGATACAGGATGTAGTTTAGAGGATGTAGTCTGGCTATAGATACAGGATGTAGTTTAGAGGATGTAGTCTGGCTATAGATACAGGATGTTGTTTAGAGGATGTAGTCAGGCTATAGATACAGGATGTAGTTTAGAGGATGTAGTCAGGCTATAGATACAGGATGTAGTGTAGAGGATGTAGTCTGGCTATAGATACAGGATGTAGTGTAGAGGATGTAGTCAGGCTATAGATACAGGATGTAGTTTAGAGGATGCAGTCAGGCTATAGATACAGGATGTAGTGTAGAGGATGTAGTCTGGCTATAGATACAGGATGTAGTGTAGAGGATATAGTCAGGCTATAGATACAGGATGTAGTGTAGAGGATGTAGTCTGGCTATAGATACAGGATGTAGTGTAGAGGATGTAGTCTGGCTATAGATACAGGATGTAGTGCACATACGATACAAGCTTTACGCGTTAAAAGTGTGTGTGTGTGTCTCTCTCTCTCTGTCTCTGTCTGTCTGTCTCTGTCTCTGTCTGTCTCTCTCTCTCTCTCCCTCCCCCCCCCCCCTAAAATGTGAATGAGCTGTCGACGCAATGAGCTGTCGACGCAATGGGCTGTCGACTTTACGGGTACCTCTCTCTGCTTCTGTCTGTGTTGTTTGATTTCTTTGCTTTTTTTTGTTTTATTTTGTTTTGATGATGTTTTTCATTCTTTGACTTCTGCTGGACTGACTTACCGTTTGTTGATATTGTCTGGACGGGTTTTTTTTTTTACAATAACTCGTGGGAACGCCTTTATAACGTAAAATTCTGCATCGCTATGAAACTGTACACACATCTGGATAATTTGTTCTGTAACGTATCACGTCAAAATATTTTGACGTCATTTGTTATGACGTCAGTTTGGGTCATGGGTTTGTCTGAAGAACACCGCATTTACTTTACAATTGAATATAAACAAACAAGCAAACAAACAAACAAGCAAACAAACAAACAAGCAAACAAACAAACAAAAAACCATTCTGGTGTACAAATGTTAAAAACATACAAAATATATATAGGAT
>JAPXFY010000018.1:3828247-3835747 GCA_030674185.1 Monoplex corrugatus
CCTCTTTTCTGTCACTCTCTTTGTTTCTGCCTTGTTCTTTTGCTTTCTGTCATTTTTACCTATCGTTTTCTGCCTTAATTTAATGGTCTATTCACCTGTATGTGTTCGATAAAGTCTTACGTATATTTTTTCTTAGGATTGATAATTGGGTACATGTATTAAGTGCATTTTTGGCTCTAAGGAGTTGAGGTATGCGGAAGCAATTTTAAGTAGTTCATGCCTGTTTTTTTTTATGTGTTTTGGTGTCCTTAGGTTTGCTTACATTTGTACTCAGGTGTGTTTTTTAATCCCCTGTGCGATAAATTGGACGGAGTGGTCAACGTCAGGGGCATGTCCTTAGATTATGTGCACGAATGCATTGGTATGTGTGCTTAATTTTCTTTTCTTTGTTTTTTTCCTGTTGAAGTTTTGTGTGTGTTTTGCAGCGGTTGTAGCCCTGATATGGCTCTACGCAGTCGGCTGGGGTTTAAACAACAATAACAAATAACAAGACATGTTTTACAGGGCTGTTTGTCTCTGGCAGTCATCTGTCTCTCTTTAAAAAAAATTAAACGTTTTTTTTTAGAAGTGTGAGAAATTTGACAAATGTATGTCTTTTGCTAAACAAACAGGATGTGGGCAGAGGTGGACATTCTGAATGTTTGTTCAGATTTGTATAAAACAATGGCTTTAATCTGTGTATGTAATAATGATGATGATGATGATGATGATGATGATGATGATAATAATAATAATAATAATAATAATAATATATTAAAAAAAAATCACCATCAATATCATCATTATTATGAAATTATGATGCTTATTATCATTATTATTATTATCATTATTATTATTATTGTTATTGCTGTTGTGTTGTCCATTAAGCATTATGTATTTGTTCATTTTCTTATTTGTTTAGGCATTCTTGATGACGTGACACTACTTTTTATGACAGTGACGTCATTTGCTGACGTGTCATTACACCAGTGACGTGTCTTGTTCTCTGAGTCAGTATTGTTCTGGTCTTCCGCACGCACGCTTCAGCGGTAAACTGTTACTACTACCACCTCCACCATGGAGTGAAGGAGGTTTGATTATAATGGTAGTGATTTTATGTATACAGGGGTGGTGGGTGGTGGTGGTGATGCAAAAGTAGGTATACAGTTATGAAAAAAGAAAACACGTACAATACTCATTGCATTTATTATACAAACAAATGAATATTGCATATACATGTAATAACAAGCACAGCCTGAATCCCTCAGATACTCAAACTGCTTGCCGTCGGTATTCACACACTCCTCTAATCGAGAGCGGACACTCATGCACACTCTAGCACAAAGTTCTTTATCAGCATCAATTTCTTGACAAGCCTGCAAGATGAACTGAATCATGTCATTAACAGTGCGCGGCTTGCATGCGAAACCCTTTCCTTTACATATTCCCCCCCCCCCCCCCCCAAAAAAAAGTCCATCTGTCTTCCAGTGTTGTTTTAAAATCCATTTGCGCTCCTCGTCTGTCAAATTACCAGCCATGGTTAAATGAAATTGCCGCTTAGATCTAAATTAAATTGCCGCTTTACCTGCAAAAAATAAAAGAATTAAAAGTTAGGATAAAAGTACATGCATATAATTAGTTACGATAAAATATAATTGATGACACTGAAAATATCAAAAACAAGGCCAACTAACTTAATGTGCTAATAATTTTAATGAATTAAGCATTATAATAATGATGTGATACTTACTGTATACCTACTTTTGCACCCCCCTTTATAACGCAAACAGTCCTGTTAAGGGAAAATAAATGCTCATTGCGTCCAATTCGTAGCTCATGGCGAAAAGACCTTCCCTGTGAAGACAGGAAGTTGGGCTTCAGGCGTCCTGTGTCAGCTTGATGACTCCATCACATATACAGGATGTTTTCTGGGTGTGACCTCGCCAAATGACACCCCCCCCCCCCATGCTGATAAACACCATCACCTGTCAGTCTGGCACCGCTTATTTGTCCAGACAAACCTGGCTTATGTTTTCCTGCCCACCTCCATGTCTGAGAGTCTTCCGCCATCTGCCACCTGCAACCCGTTGTGTTGGGGATGGTCAGGCATGTAGCGAACTGGAAGAAACAGTTACAAAACAAGAGACGATGGCGGCCACACGTGACCTGACCACGCAGACGACGAATGAAAGATGAAGAATTGGAGAAAAAGAACACACAAAACAAGAAGAAGAAGAAAAACTGGAAGAAGGACAAAGAAAAAAAAAAAAAAAAAAAGGAGGAGGAAGTAGCAGCAGTAGTAGTAGTTTTAGTTGTGGTAGTTGTTATTGTAGTGATTGTAGTAATTGTGGTAGTTGTTGTTGTAGTGATTGTAGTAGTTGTGGTAGTTGTGGTAGTTGTTATTGTAGTGATTGTAGTAGTTGTGGTAGTTGTTGTTGTAGTGATTGTAGTAATTGTGGTAGTTGTTATTGTAGTGATTGTAGTAGTTGTGGTAGTTGTTGTTGTAGTGATTGTAGTAGTTGTGGTAGTTGTTGTTGTAGTGATTGTAGTAATTGTGGTAGTTGTTATTGTAGTGATTGTAGTAGTTGTGGTAGTTGTTGTTGTAGTGATTGTAGTAGTTGTGGTAGTTGTTATTGTAGTGATTGTAGTAGTTGTGGTAGTTGTTGTTGTAGTGATTGTAGTAATTGTGGTAGTTGTGGTAGTTGTTATTGTAGTGATTGTAGTAGTTGTGGTAGTTGTTGTTGTAGTGATTGTAGTAGTTGTGGTAGTTGTTATTGTAGTGATTGTAGTATTGTGGTAGTTGTTTTGTAGTGATTGTAGTATTGTGGTAGTTGTTATTGTTAGTGATTGTAGTGTTGTGGTGTTGTTATTGTGTTGTAGTTGTTGTGGTAGTTGTTGTTGTAGTGATTGTATGTTGTGTAGTTGTTGTTGTAGTTGTAATTGTGTAGTTGTTGTAGTGATTGTAGTAGTTGTGGTAGTTGTTGTGTAGTGATTGTAGTAGTTGTGGTAGTTGTTGTAGTTGTTGTTGTAGTGTTGTAGTAGTTGTGGTAGTTGTTTTGTAGATGATATTGTGGTAGTTGTTGTTGTAGTGATTGTAGTATTGTGTAGTTGTTGTTGTAGTTTGTGTTGTTAGTTGTTATTGTAGTGATTGTAGTAGTTGTGGTAGTTGTTGTTGTAGTGATTGTAGTAGTTGTGGTAGTTGTTGTAGTTGTTGTAGTATTGTGTTGTGGTAGTTGTTGTTGTAGTGATTGTAGTAGTTGTGGTAGTTGTTGTTGTGTTGTTGTGATTGTAGTATTGTGTAGTTGTGGTAGTTGTTGTGTGATTGTAGTAGTTGTGGTAGTTGTTGTTGTAGTGATTGTAGTAGTTGTGGTAGTTGTTGTTGTAGTGATTGTAGTAGTTTGGTAGTTGTTTTGTAGTGATTGTAGTATTGTGGTAGTTGTTGTTGTAGTGATTGTAGTAGTTGTGGTAGTTGTTGTTGTAGTGATTGTAGTAGTTGTGGTAGTTGTTGTTGTAGTGATTGTAGTAATTGTGGTAGTTGTTGTTGTAGTGATTGTAGTAGTTGTGGTAGTTGTTTTGTAGTGATTGTAGTATTGTGGTAGTTGTTGTTGTAGTGATTGTAGTAGTTGTGGTAGTTGTTGTTGTAGTGATTGTAGAATTGTGGTAGTTGTTGTTGTAGTGATTGTAGTATTGTGGTAGTTGTTGTTGTAGTGATTGTAGTATTGTGGTAGTTGTTGTTGTAGTGATTGTAGTAGTTGTGGTAGTTGTTTTGTAGTGATTGTAGTAATTGTGGTAGTTGTTGTTTGTAGTGATTGTAGTAGTTGTGGTAGTTGTTGTTGTAGTGATTGTAGTAATTGTGGTAGTTGTTGTTGTAGTGATTGTAGTAGTTGTGGTAGTTGTTGTTGTAGTGATTGTAGTAGATTGTGGTAGTTGTTGTTGTAGTGATTGTAGTAGTTGTGGTAGTTGTTGTGTTGTAGTGATGTGTGTAGTAGTTGTGTAGTTGTGGTAGTTGTTGTTGTAGTGATTGTAGCAATTGTGGTAGTTGTTGTTGTAGTGATTGTAGTAGTTGTGGTAGTTGTTGTATGTTGTAGTAGTTGTATTGTAGTAGTTGTGGTAGTTGTTGTTGTAGTGATTGTAGTAGTTGTGGTAGTTGTTAGTTGTAGTGATTGTAGTAGTTGTGGTAGTTGTTGTTGTAGTGATTGTAGTATTGTGGTAGTTGTTGTTGTAGTGATTGTATGTGTAGTTTGTGTTGTTGTAGTGATGTAGTAGTTGTGGTAGTTTGTTGTTGTAGTGATTGTAGTAGTTGTGGTAGTTGTTGTATGTAGTGTTGTAGTAGTTGTGGTAGTTGTTAGTTGTAGTGATTGTAGTAGTTGTTGTAGTGTTGTTGTAGTTTGTAGTAGTTGTAGTGTATGTATTGTAGTAGTTGTAGTATTTTGTAGTAGTTGTTGTTGTAGTATTGTAGTAGTTGTAGGTAGTTTGTTGTTGTAGTTAGTATTGTAGTATTGTGTAGTTGTTGTATGTAGTGATGTAGTAGTTGTGTAGTGTGTTGTTGTAGTAGTATGTAGTAGTAGTAGTTGTGTGTAGTGTATTGTAGTGTAGTTAGTAGTTGTAGTAGTTGTTGTTGTAGTAGTGTTGTAGTAGAGTTTGTTTGTAGTAGTTGTAGTAGTGTTGTAGTGATTGTAGTATTGTGGTAGTTGTGTTGTAGTGATTGTAGTAGTTGTGTAGTTGTTGTAGTTGTAGTTGAGTAGTTGTAGTTGTAGTAGTTGTAGTAGTTGTAGTAGTTGTTGTAGTATGTAGTAGTTGTAGTATTGTTGTAGTTAGTTAGTTTAGTAGTGATTGTAGTAGTTGATGTAGTTAGTTGTGTTGTAGTATTGTAGTAGTTGTAGTAGTTGTAGTTGTAGTAGTTGTAGTAGTTGTAGTTTGTGTAGTGATAGTGTAGTAATTGTGTATTGTAGTATGTAGTAGTTAGTAGTAGTAGTGTAGTAGTAGTAGTTGTAGTAGTAGTAGTTGTAGTAGTAGTTGTAGTGTTGTAGTAATTGTAGTAGTTGTAGTAGTTAGTAGTAGTAGTATGAGTATGTAGTAGTAGTATAGTTGTAGTAGTAGTAGTAGTTGTAGTATAGTTGTAGTAGTAGTAGTGTTGTAGTAGTAGTTGTTAGTAGTAGTTGTAGTAGTGTAGTAGTTGTGAGTAGTAGTGATGTAGTAGTAGTAGTATGTAGTTATTGTAGTATTGTAGTAGTGTAGTAGTAGTGTAGTAGTAGTAGTTAGTTGTGTAGTATTGTAGTAGTAGTTGTATGGTTGGTAGTAGTAGTTAGTTAGTTTGTAGTTTAGTAGTGTAGTAGTAGTAGTAGTATAGTAGTAGTAGTAGTGTAGTTAGTAGTTGTAGTAGTAGTAGTGTGAGTAGTAGTGTGTAGTGAGTTTGTAGTTAGTATGTTGTAGTAGTAGTAGTAGTAGTGTAGTATGGGAGATGTAGTAGTAGTAGTTAGTAGTAGTATGTTATGTAGTAGTAGTAGTAGTAGTAGTAGTAGTAGTGTAGTAGTAGTAGTAGTTAGTAGTTTAGTAGTTGTAAGTAGTGTAGTAGTAGTGTAGTAGATAGTGAGTAGTAGTGTGGTAGTGTAGTAGTAGTAGTAGTAGTAGTAGTAGTAGTAGTAGTAGTATGTAGTAGTTAGTAGTAGTAGTATAGTAGTAGTAGTGAGTAGTATATTGTAGTAGTAGTAGTAGTAGTAGTAGTAGTAGTATGTATGTAGTAGTAGTAGTAGTTAGTAGTAGTAGTAGTAGTAGTAGTAGTAGTAGTGGTAGATAGTATGTAGTAGTGTAGTAGTAGTAGTTAGTGTAGTAGTAGTGTAGTAGTAGTAGTAGTAGTAGTAGTAGTTAGTATGTAGTAGTAGTTGTAGTAGTAGTAGTAGTAGTAGTGTAGTAGTAGTAGTAGTAGTAGAGTAGTAGTAGTAGTAGTAGTAGTAGTAGAGTGTTGTGAGTGTAGTAGTTAGTAGTAGTAGTATAGTAGAGTAGTAGTATTAGTAGTAGTAGTGTTGTAGTAGAGTAGTAGTAGTAGTAGTTAGTAGTATAGTAGAGTAATAGTAGTAGGTTAGAGTAGTATGTAGTAGTGTAGTAAGTAGTAATAGTAGTAAGAGAAGTAGTAGTATAGTAGAAGGAAAGTAAGAAGAAGGAAGAAGAATGGGAGAGAGTAGAAGTAAGTAGAATATGTAGGAAAGAAGTAGTATAGTAGAATATATATAGATGAAAAGAAAGAAGAAAAGAAGAAGAAGAAGAAAAAGAAGAGAATATATTTATTTAATCATTTGCTTGAAATACACATTAGCAATCGCACATCATTTATGTCCTTAATCTTCATGTTGTTGAATAACAATAGCAAACAAACAAACAAACAAAACAAGAAAAAACAACAACAACAACCAAAAACAAAACAAGAACCGACAAAGGTGTTGGAACTTCTTCTTCTTCATCTTTCGTTCGTCTGTCTGCATGGCCAAGCCACATCTGGTGATAATTGTCATCGTCTGCTCCAGTGTGTACTGTCTGTCATGGAGCATGGTAGTCGGTCCTGTCTGCTCCCTTGGTACTACTAAGTATTAGGTCATTTTGACCACAGGGGACATTGATACTTTTGACCACAGGGGACATTGGTCATGTTGACCACAGGGGACATTAATACTTTTGACCACAGGGGACATTGATAGTAATGACCACAGGGGACATTGGTCATTTTGACCACAGGGGACATTGATACTTTTGACCACAGGGGACATTGATACTTTTGAGGGACCACAGGGGACATTGGTCATTTTGACTACAGGGGACATTGGTCCTTTTGACCACAGGGGACATTGGTCCTTTTGACCACAGGGGATATTGGTCATTTTGACCACAGGGGACATTGGTTATTTTGCCACAGGGGACATTGGTCATTTTGACCACAGGTGATATTGGTTATTTTGACAACAGGGGACATTGGTCATTTTGACCACAGGGGTACATTGGTCATTTTGACCACAGGGTACATTGATACTTTTGACCACAGGGGAATTGGTCATTTTGACCACAGGGGACATTGGTACTTTTGACCACAAGGGAATTGGTCATTTTGACCACAGGGGACATTGGTCATTTTGACCACAGGGGACATTTGTCATTTTGACCACAGGGGACATTGGTACTTTTGACCACAGGGGACATTGGTATTTTGACCACAGGGGACATTGGTCATTTTGACCACAGGGGACATTGGTCATTTTGACCACAGGGGACATTGATACTTTTGACCACAGGGGACATTGGTCATTTTGACCACAGGGGACATTGGTCCTTTTGCCCACAGGGGACATTGGTCATTTTGTCCACAGGGGACATTGGTCATTTTGACCTGGTCTTTTGACCAAAGGGGACATTGGTCATTTTGACCACAGGGGACATTGTTTATTTTGCCCACAGGGGACATTGGTCATTTTGCCCACAGGGGACATTGGTCATTTTGACCACAGGGGACATTGGTTATTTTGACCACAGAGG
>JAPXFY010000018.1:3840747-3843247 GCA_030674185.1 Monoplex corrugatus
TGCCATTCTTGTAGAAATCTACTAAAACATGTTGCAATTCTTGTAGAAATCTACTAAAACATGTTGCCATTCTTGTAGAAATCTACTAAAACATGTTGCAATTCTTGTAGAAATCTACTAAAACATGTTGCCATTCTTGTAGAAATCTACTGAAACACTTTGCCATTCTTGTAGAAATCTACTAGAAGCACTTTGCCATTCTTGTAGAAATCTACTGAAACACTTTGCCATTCTTGTAGAAATCTACTAAAACACTTTGGCATTCTTGTAGAAATCTACTGAAAACACTTTGCCATTCTTGTAGAAATCTACTGAAACACTTTGCCATTCTTGTAGAAATCTACTAAAACACTTTGGCATTCTTGTAGAAATCTACTGAAACACTTTGCCATTCTTGTAGAAATCTACTGAAACATGTTGCCATTCTTGTAGAAATCTACTGAAACACTTTGCCATTCTTGTAGAAATCTACTGAAACATTTTGCCATTCTTGTAGAAATCTACTGAAACATATTGCCATTCTTGTAGAAATCTACTGAAACACTTTGCCATTCTTGTAGAAATCTACTGAACCACTTTGCCATTCTTGTAGAAACATGTTGCCATTCTTGTAGAAATCTACTGAACCACTTTGCCATTCTTGTAGAAATCTACTGAACCACTTTGCCATTCTTGTAGAAATCTACTGAACCACTTTGCCATTCTTGTAGAAATCTACTGAAACATTTTGACATTCTTATAGAAATCTACTGAAACACTTTGCCATTCTTGTAGAAATCTACTAAGGCTAATCCACTGATACACTTTGCTATTACTGCAAAAGTCTACTCAGACTCTTTGCCATTCTTGGGCAAATCTATTGATGCACTTTGCCAATATTGTAAAAATCTACCGAGACACTGCCATGTTAAGGAAATGTACTGAGACATGTTGTCAACATCTTAGTAGAAATCTCCTGATACACTTTGTCATTTCTTAGTAATCTATTGAAAAATCTATTGTCATTCTCGTGCAAATGTATTGATGCACTTTGCCAACATTTTAAAAATCTACTGAGACACTCTGTCATGTTAAAGAAATATACCGAGACATGTTGTCGACATCTAAGATAGACATTTCTTAGTAATCAATTGAAAAAAAATCTATTGCCATTGTTGCGAAAATCTACTGAGACATTTTAGCAGTATCGTGCAAATCTATTGAGACACTTTATCATTGTTAAAATATTTTGGCAATGTTGTGCAAAATCTATCGAAACACTTTGCCATTTCTGTGCAGATCTACCCAGACCATTGAACGGAAGCATGCAAATTGATTGTGCTTATTGTTTAACATTGTGTATACATATACATTGTTCACACTATGATAAAGACACTATCGCCATTCGTCGAATATTGTTTTGAGGAAGTAAAAACACTGTACACTCGGAAGTCACTGTACAAATGTACAAATAACTGTACAAATAACTGTACAAATATAGTCATTGTTCAACATTGTCCTAGTCTAATCAGGTCATTGTTCATATGTATGACAACATATCATGGCCTTTTGGTCAAATGTTAATTGTGCAAATAGTGACATTCTGGCTATTTCATAAAACCGTATAATACATATAATACTTATCTGGTATCGTTGTATCAACGTGAGTGTTGTGGAGATTCACGAAAACCGTAGCAACATATTTGGTTATTTGTTACATAGTATAAGCATCTCTTTGGGTATTCTTGATAACTGACCAAACATCTTTTGGCTATCCCCGACAGCTATCCAAATATGTTTTGACTATCCTTGATAACTGACCAAACATCTTTTGGCTATCCCCGACAGCTATCCAAATATGTTTTGACTATCCTTGATAACTGACCAAACATCTTTTGGCTATCCCTGACAGATATCCAAATATGTTTTGACTATCCTTGATAACTGACCAAACATCTTTTGGCTATCCCTGACAGATATCCAAATATGTTTTGACTATCCTTGATAACTGACCAAACTCTTTTGGCTATCCCTGACAGATATCCAAATATGTTTTGACTATCCCAAACAACTGCCCAAATATCTTTTGGCTATTCCTGATAACTATCTGAACATAATTAATTATATTGGCTATTCCTGATATTCGTACAAACATACTCTGCTTGTTTCTAACAAGGACAAACATTGTTGCCAATCGTTGTGACTTTACATACGTGGGTTATTTGTTACGACTGTACAACTGTACATTTTGTTACAGGTGTATATATTGTTGTTATTACGCCTGCACAAAGTTCAGGGCTTCACAATACAATCGTGTGTTCCCAACTTTCTCTTCAGCGTTCTATCTATCTATCTATCTATCTATCTATCTATCTATCTATCTATCTATCTATCTATCTATCTATCTATCTATCTATCTATCTATCTATCTATCTATCTATCTATCTATCTATCTATCTGTCTGTCTGTCTGTCTATCTATCTATCTATCTATCCATCTATCTATCTATCTGGCTATCTAT
>JAPXFY010000018.1:3848247-3855747 GCA_030674185.1 Monoplex corrugatus
AAGAGTAAGCTGACACCACCGGGTGATGGACACATTAAGATGGACAGCCACAGGCCAGTGACCTATCAAGAGTAAGCTGACACCACAGGGTGATGACACATTAAGATGGACAGCCAACAGGCCAGTGGACCTATCAAAGAGTAAGCTGACACACCAGGTGATGGACACATTAAGATGGACAGCCAACAGGCCAGTGACCTATCAAAGAGTAAGCTGACACCACCAGGGTGATGGACACATTAAGATGGACAGCCAACAGGCCAGTGGACCTATCAAAGAGTAAGTGACACCACCAGGTGATGGACACATTAAGATGGACAGCAACAGGCCAGTGGACCTATCAAGAGTAAGCTGACACCACCAGGTGATGGACACATTAAGAGGACAGCCAACAGCCATGACCTATCAAAGAGTAAGCTGACACACCAGGTGATGGACACATTAAGATGGACAGCCAACAGGCCAGTGACCTATCAAAGAGTAAGGAACCACACGTGTGGAACATAGATGGACAGCCAACAGCAGTGGACTATCAAAGAGTAAGCTGACACACCAGGGTGATGGACACATAAGATGGACAGCCAACAGGCCAGTGGACCTATCAAGAGTAAGCTGACACACCAGGTGATGGACACATTAAGATGGACAGCCACAGGCCAGTGGACCTATCAAAGAGTAAGCTGACACACCAGGTGTGGACACTTAAGATGGACAGCCAACAGGCCAGTGGACCTATCAAGTAGCTGACACCACAGGGTGATGGACACATTAAGATGGACAGCCAACAGGCCAGTGGACTATCAAAGAGTAAGCTGACACCACCAGGTGATGACACATTAAGATGGACAGCCACAGGCAGTGGACTATCAAAGAGTAGCTGACACCACCAGGGATGGACACATTAAGATGGACAGCAACAGGCAGTGACCTATCAAGAGTAAGCTGACCACCAGGTGATGGACACATTAAGATGGACAGCCAACAGGCCGTGGACTATCAAGAGTAGCTGACACCACCAGGGTGATGGACACATTAAGATGGACAGCAAAGGCCAGTGGACCTATCAAAGAGTAAGCTGACACCACCAGGTGATGGAACATTAAGATGGACAGCCAACAGCCAGTGACCTATCAAAGAGTAAGCTGACACACCAGGTGATGGACACTTAGATGGACAGCCAACAGGCAGTGACCTATCAAAGAGTAAGCTGACACACCAGGTGATGGACACATTAAGATGGACAGCCAACAGCCAGTGACCTATCAAAGAGTAAGCTGACACCACCAGGGTGATGGACACATTAAGATGGACAGCCAACAGGCCAGTGGACCTATCAAAGAGTAAGCTGACACCACCAGGGTGATGGACACATTAAGATGGACAACCAACAGGCCAGTGGACCTATCAAAGAGTAAGCTGACACCACCAGGGTGATGGACACATTAAGATGGACAGCCAACAGGCCAGTGGACCTATCAAAGAGTAAGCTGACACCACCAGGGTGATGGACACATTAAGATGGACAGCCAACAGGCCAGTGGACCTATCAAAGAGTAAGCTGACACCACCAGGGTGATGGACACATTAAGATGGACAGCCAACAGGCCAGTGGACCTATCAAAGAGTAAGCTGACACCACCAGGGTGATGGACACATTAAGATGGACAGCCAACAGGCCAGTGGACCTATCAAAGAGTAAGCTGACACCACCAGGGTGATGGACACATTAAGATGGACAGCCAACAGGCCAGTGGACCTATCAAAGAGTAAGCTGACACCACCAGGGTGATGGACACATTAAGATGGACAGCCAACAGGCCAGTGGACCTATCAATAGAGTAAGCTGACACCACCAGGGTGATGGACACATTAAGATGGACAGCCAACAGGACAGTTTTGAAATGTTGTGGGCTGGAACTGAACTCAGGATATCAGATCTTGTGTCCATGGCTCCACCAACTGGCCTGTGTCAGATGTGGATACTTCGTCTCACAGTCGCAGTATCAAGTAATAGAAAAATGACAACGAAACAAAACATAACCTCGAACAAATAAACAAACGAACGAACGAACGAACGAACGAACGAACGAACGAACGAACGAACGAACGAACGAAACGAACGAACGAACGAACGAACAAATAAATTTGAAAACAAGTGAACAAAAGCAAACAAACAAACAAACAAACAAACAAACAAACAAACAAACAAGCAAAAAATGAAACAAAACAAACAAACAAAAATATAACAAAACAAAACAAACAAACAAACAAACAAACAAACGAACAAACAAACGAACAAATGAACCAACCAACAAAAAAATAAATTAGAAAACAAAGAAATAAAAAAACAAAAAACAAACAATAAACAATAGAACAAAACAAACACACAAACAAACGAAATAACGAACGAGCGAGCAATCATACAAACAAACTAGAAAACAAATGAACGAAAACAAACAAACAAACAGAAAATAAAAATAGAACAAATCAAACAAACAAACAAATAGAAATAGAAGAAAACAAACAAAAATAGAACAAAACAAACAAACAAAAACAAACAAACGAACGAACAAACAAACAAATGAACGAGCGAATGAAGGAAGGAAGGAACATTGAAGGAAGGAAGAAACAAAGGAAAGAACAAACAAATGGAGGACCAAACACAAACAAAAGGAGAGGACCAAACAAAGGAAGGACCAAACAAAGGAAGGAAAAGGAAGAACAAATGGAGGAACAAACAAAGGAAGGACCAAACAAATGGAGGAACAAACAAAGGAACAAACAAATGGAGGAACAAACAAACATGGAGGAACAAACAAAGGAGAGGAAGAAACAAAGGAAGGACCAAACAAAGGAAGGACCAAACAAAGGAAGGACCAAACAAAGGAAGGACCAAACAAAGGACAAGGACCAAACAAAGGAAGGACCAAACAAAGGAAGGACCAAACAAAGGAACAACAAACAAAGGAAGGAACAAACAAAGGAAGGAACAAACAAAAGGAACAGGACCAAACAAAGGAAGAAATCAAACAAAGGAAGGAACAAACAAAGGAAGGAACAAACAAAGGAAGGACCAAACAAATGGAGGACCAAACAAATGGAGGACCAAACAAAGGAAGGATCAAACAAAGGAAGGAACAAAAAGGAAGAACAAACAAAGGAAGGAACAATAAAGGAAGGACCAAAAAAGGAAGGACCAAACAAAGGAAGAAACAAACAAAGGAAGGAACAAAAAGGAAGGACCAAACAAAGGAAGGAACAAAAAGGAAGGACCAAATAAAGGAAGGACCAAACAAAGGAAGGACCAACAAAGGAAGGAACAAACAAAGGAAGGACCAAACAAAGGAAGGACAAATAAAGGAAGGACCAAACAAAGGAAGGACCAAACAAAGGAAGGAACAAAAAGGAAGGACCAAATAAAGGAAGGACCAAATAAAGGAAGGACCAAACAAAGGAAGGACCAAACAAAGGAAGGACAATAAAGGAAGGACCAAATCAAAGGAAGGACCAAACAAAGGAAGGACCAAATAAAGGAAGGACCAAACAAAGGAAGGACCAAACAAAGGAAGGACCAAACAAAGACAAAAAGGAAGGAACAATAAAGGAAGGACCAAACAAAGGAAGGACCAAACAAAGGAAGAAACAAACAAAGGAAGGATCAAACAAAGGAAGGATCAAACAAAGGAAGAAACAAACACAGGAAGGATCAAACAAAGGAAGAAACAAACAAATGAAGGACCAAACAGAGGAAGGAACAAACAAAGGAAGGAACAAACAAAGGAAGGAACAAACAAAGGAAGGAACAAACAAACAAAAGAAAGAACAAACAAAGGAAGGAACAAACACAGGAAGGAACAAACATAGGAAGGAACAAACACAGGAAGGAACAAACAAAGGAAGGAACAAACACAGGAAGGAACAAACACAGGAAGGAACAAACAAAAGAACGAACAAACAAAGGAACAAACACAGGAAGGAACAAACAAAGGAAGGAACAAACAAAGGAAGGAACAAACACAGGAAGGAACAAACACAGGAAGGAACAAACAAAGGAAGGAACAAACAAACAAAGGAACAACCAAAGGAAGAAAGCAAACACAAGAAGGAACAAACAAAGCAACAAACACAGGAAGGAACAAACAAAGGAACAAACACAGGAAGGAACAAACAAAGGAATAAACAAAGGAACAAACACAGGAACAAACACAGGAAGGAACAAACAAAGGAACAAACACAGGAAGGAACAAACAAAGGAATAAACAAAGGAACAAACACAGGAACAAACACAGGAAGGAACAAACAAAGGAATAAACAAACACAAGAAGGAACAAACACAGGAAGGAACAAATAATGGAAGGAACAAACAAAGGAATGAAGAAACAAAGGAAGGAATAAATACAGGAAGGTACAAACAAACAAAGGAACAAACACAGGAATGAACAAAGGAAGGAACAAACAAAGGAATGAAGAAACAAAGGAATAAACAAAGAACAAACACAGGAATGAACAAAGGAAGGAACAAACAAAGGAAGGAACAAACAAAGGAACAAACAAAGGAACAAACACAGGAAAGAACAAACACAGGAAAGAACAAACAAAGGAAGGAACAAACAAAGGAAGGAACAAACAAAGGAAGGAACAAACAAAGGAAGGAACAAACACACAGACATTGAACAAAGAGGACAGGAAAAGTGATATGGAGAGGAGAGGGAAGGGGGTGGGTGACGGATTACAGGAAGGTCATGTCCGGAAGGGGGGCAACTCTAGGGGAACAAGTTTAAGGCTGGCAGGGAACATTCCTTTGTCGTTGTAAATGAACATGGGGGGGAGGGGGGGGGGGAGGAGTAGCAACAGGAGATAGGTGGGGGGGGGGGAGGTGGTGCCATGTAACCTTCTTTTCTATGGTCTCCTAATTCGCTTGGGATTTAATGACGTCACCAGCAATGATTGCATCATGGTCAAAGTCAGAGACGAAATCCAAAACAAGCGCGACTGCCTGCGTTCAAGCAAACAGGAACTAGAAAAACACGAAAATTGAATCAGAACACGTATTTAATACAACAAGACAAGACAGGTACAAATGTTCGGTCAACTGGCCTTTGTCAAGCGTGAATGTAAGACCGCAAACAAACACCAAATACAAAATGATAAGAAAAAGACTGAAACTTCCCTGCTGCTTCGTCCAGTGGGAGAACAGGACTAAAAAAAAATCCCACTGGACGAAGCAGCAGGGAAGTTTCAGTCTTTTTCTCATAATTTTGTATTTGGTGTTTGTTTGTGATCTTACATTCATGCTTGACAAAGGCCAGTTGGCCGAAAATTTGCACCTGTCTTGTCTTGTTGTATTAAATACGCGTTCTGATTCAATTTTCGTGTTTTTCTGGTTAAAGTCGGAGACGGTTGAAGGATCAGTGTGTGCCTCACGGACAGCGGTCAGTGGTCAGCTGACTGCAAAGTTTTCCTCTGCCTGCTTCTGTCTTTTATGGTGCAGTCGCTGTCAGCTGACGTCATGTCTTCCCAGCAGTGAGCCCATATGGATATTGTGTACCATCTCAAGTGGACAGGCAAAATGTGTCTTGCACAACAAGGATTTAAAAGTGTATTTTTTCGTAGTTCAAATGTTATGAACAATACTATTGAAAGACAAGTAAATTGTTACTGTTTATTAATAACGTAATTTTTTTCGTTAGTTCAAAGTTATGAACAATACTATTGAAAGAGACATAATAAATTTGAAATTATACTTTACTCTTCTTTTTATAATGTATTCTTTAGCCCCGTGGATTTTACTACAGTCTAACCCCAGCTCATCTCATGGCCACAAGATCTACACTGTAATCCTGGGGTATAGTTGTTCTACTTGTATTAATTTTTCAGCCATTTAAATGTAGTAAACAACTGTTTACGTGCAGTCTGCAGTCAATCCCATTTTGGACGGGTATCTGATTTTGTACAGGGTTGTGGAAGATAAAGCTGTCAGAGAGAAAAGAGAAGATAGGCATCGCCTTTATGGCCCTGCCCCAGAACAAAGTAAAAGTCTCAACCACCTCACTCCCCTATGACCTGAAAGTTTAAGGACGTCATGGTCATTAACCCTTTGACTCCCGTACCCTTCCAACAAACATCCTGCATTGTCAACCATGCAAGCAAAGCAAAAACTTAACCCTTTGACTCCCTCACCCTATCCACCAGCTTCCTGCAGGAAGCTGGTGGATTAGGGTCAAGGAGGTGGGAGATACGAGGAGTCAAATGGTTTAAGTTTTTGCAGTTGGTGGATAGGTGTGGGAGTCAAAGGTTAAGTTTTTGCAGTTGGTGGATAGGCTGCGGGAGTCAAAGGGTTAAGTTTTTGCAGTTGGTGTAGGTGCGGGTCAAGGGTTAAGTTTTTGCAGTGGGGATAGGCTGGGGAGTCAAAGGGTTAAGTTTTTGCAGTTGGTGGATAGGTGCGGGAGTCAAAAGGGTTAAGTTTTTGCAGTTGGTGGATAGGGTGCGGGAGTCAAAAGGGTTAAGTTTTTGCAGTTGGTGGATAGGCTGCGGGAGTCAAAAGGGTTAAGTTTTTGCAGTTGGTGGATAGGCTGCGGGAGTCAAGTTAAGTTTGCAGTGGTGGATGCTGGAGTCAAAGTTAAGCGCCAGCTCACCTTCCACCGGACGGCGTTGTGGACGTTCATGAGCAGTCCTCGCCACGCGTCCTCCTTCTCCTGCAAAGCGACACCTGCCGGCTTCTCCAGCTGCCTGACCTTGACCTGTCGCTGCGGTCTGTTGAGGAGCAGGGCGGCGAACATGCTGATGTTGGTCTCTCTCTCGTACCGCACTTCCTCCACGATCACCTCTGCTGCGTGCCGGAACCTGGCCAAGAGGGAGGGTTTGGGGGGGACCTCGTCCGTCTCTGTCTGGTGATCCTCTGTCCCTGTTGCTCTGGGCGACAATGACGATGAGGCTGAGGATGACGTAGCTGGGTCTGTGGGGTGGATTGAGGACAGTTTTGAGCCTACACTCTCGGGTTTATGGCTGTCTGGTTCGTGAAGGTGAGGTCTGTGTTGAAGGAGGTGAGTTCCCGGTTTATGGTGATGAGTTTCTGGTTCGTGCGGATGAGCTCCTGGTTCATGTGGGTGCCTTCCTGGTTCATGTGGGTGTCTTCCTGGTTCATGTGGGTGTCTTCCTGGTTCATGTGGGTGTCTTCCTGGTTCATGTGGGTGCCTTCCTGGTTCATGTGGGTGCCTTCCTGGTTCATGTGGGTGCCTTCCTGGTTCATGTGGGTGCCTTCCTGGTTCATGTGGGTGCCTTCCTGGTTCATGTGGGTGTCTTCTGGTTCATGTGGGTGCCTTCCTGGTTCGTGGGGATTGGTTACTGGTTCGTGTGGGTGCCTTCCTGGTTCATGCAAGTGCCTTTCTGATTCATGTGGGTGCCTTCCTAGTTCATGTGGGTGCCTTCCTAGTTCATGGGGATGGGTTCCTGATTCATGTGGGTGCTTTCTTAGTTCATGTGGGTGCCTTCCCTGTTCAG
>JAPXFY010000018.1:3860747-3863247 GCA_030674185.1 Monoplex corrugatus
TCACTCTCTTTGTTTCTGCCTTGTTCCTTTGCTTTCTGTCATTTCTTCCTATTATTTCCTGCTTTTCTGGTCCGTTCACCTGTATGTGTTCGATAAAGTCTTATGTACTTTCTCTTAGGACTGATAATTGGGTACATGTGTTAAGTGCATTTTTGGCTCTAGGGACATGAGATATGCAGAAGCAATTTTAGGTAATTTAGGCCCGTTGTTATATATGTTTTAGTTTCCTTGGTTATGTTTAAATTTGTATTCAGGTATGTTTTTTTAAATCCCCTGTGTCATAAATTGGACGGAATGGTCAACACTAGGGGCATCTCCTTAGATTATGTGCGCGAATGCATTGATATATGCACTTAATTTTCTTTTCGTTTTTTCCTGTTGAAGTATTGTGTATGTTTTGAACTGGTTATAGCTCTGATATGGCTCTACGCAGTCGGCTGGGCTTTAAACAACAATAACAATAACAATCGACATATATCTGTCAAGTTTATGTTTGTGTATATTACGAACCTGCAACAGCACAAATGAATTTCCACAAGGGTTATAGAAATTGTATTAAATTGAATGAAGCACTCGCCTGTAGACTCCTCAAAGCCTTCCTGGACTCCAGCTGTTCTGCCTTCTGCAGTTGCTGCAGACGCTGCATGTTTTCATGATGACGAAATTTCTCCAGGTCCATCTTGTGTCGACAGTCCCACAGACAGCAGTTGGACATCCGTAACACGGAACTGTTGTGGTCCTCCAGACCGTACCAACCCCGGTAACAGTCGGAGATCAACTTGCGGGGCATCCTGACGACCGGTCTACACTCTGTGAAAAGTGAACCCATGCCATTATTAACAGATAACAATTTATGGGGCATCCTGATCTCTGGTCTGTACTCTGTGAAAAGTGAAATCACTTCATTATTAACAAACAACAACTTATGGGGCATCCTGATCTCTGGTCTGCACTCTGTGAAAAGTGAATTCACTTCATTATTAACAAACAACAACTTATGGGGCATCCTGATCTCTGGTCTGCACTCTGAAAAGTGTATTCACTTCATTATTAACAAACAACAACTTATGGGGCATCCTGATCTCTGGTCTGCATTCTGAAAAGTGAATTCACTTCATTATTAACAAACAACAACTTATGGGGCATCCTGATCTCTGGTCTGCACTCTGAAAAGTGTATTCACTTCATTATTAACAAACAACAACTTATGGGGCATCCCGATCTCTGGTCTGCACTCTGAAAAGTGTATTCACTTCATTATTAACAAACAACAACTTATGGGGCATCCCGATCTCTGGTCTGCACTCTGAAAAGTGTATTCACTTCATTATTAACAAACAACAACTTATGGGGCATCCCGATCTCTGACCTTCATTCTGTGAAAAGTGAATTCACTTCATTATTAACAAACAACAACTTATGGGGCATCCCGATCTCTGATCTACACACTGCGAAAAGTGTATTCACTTCATTATTAACAAACAACAACTTATGGGGCATCCCGATCTCTGACCCTCATTCTGTGAAAAGTGAATTCACTTCATTATTAACAAACAACAACTTATGGGGCATCCCGATCTCTGATCTACACACTGCGAAAAGTGAATTCACTTCATTATCAACAGACAACAACTTATGGGGCATCCCGATCTCTGATCTACACACTGCGAAAAGTGAATTCACTTCATTATTAACAAACAACAACTTATGGGACATCCTGATCTCTGGTCTTCATTGGCTGAAAAGTGAAATCACTTCATTATTAACAAACAACAACTTATGGGACATCCTGATCTCTGGCCTTCACTCTCTGAAAAATGAATAACCGCCATCATTAACCCTCTGACTCCCGCACGCAAAACTTAACCTTTTGATTCCTTTATCTGCAGGAAGCCGATGGAGATAGTGGAGGAGTTAAAGGGTTAACTGTTTGCTTTGCTAATATGGTTGACAATACAGAATGGTGGTGGACAGGGTGCGGGAGTCAAAGAGTTAATAGATAACAGTTTATGGGGCATCCTGATCTCTGACCTTTACAGTATGAAAAATGAATTCCTCTCGTTAACCCTCTGACTCCTGCACGCTTTTCTCTAACTGAAAAAAAAACCCCTCAACTTTTCACTCTCTTATCCTATCTACCAGCTTCCTGCAGGAAGCTGGTGAACGGCGTGAAGGGTTACGTTTTTGCTTTGCTAGCTTGGTTGACAATGCAATTTATGGGGCATCCCGATCTTTTGTCTTTACTCTGTGAAAAGTGAATTCACTCCATTATTAATAAATAACAGCTTATGGGGCATCCTGATCTCTATGACTTTCACTCTGTGAAAAGTGAAATCATACCACGTCATCTCTCTGACTCCCGCACCCTATCCACTAACTGAAAATACTGAATCGTTTGACTCCTTGGTGGACAGGGTGTGGGAGTCAAATGGTCACATTCATCTTCGCTAGCATGGATAACAATGCTGGATGCCAGTAGACAGGGTGTGGGAGTCAAATG
>JAPXFY010000018.1:3878247-3888247 GCA_030674185.1 Monoplex corrugatus
TTTTTGTTGTAAAGAATATCTCTAGCGTCAGTGCATGAAAAAATCAAGATTGTTATTTCTATATGTCGTAAGTAAGATAGGACATTCAAAGAGCAGATGGTGGACTGATAATGTTTTTGAACAAATACATACATGTACATTTCAGTAGAGAGCTCAGGTAGAGACCGTCACTGGACTCACCTTTATCCTTTACCGCAACAAACAGCCACCAGGTATTGTCCACTCCAACAACACTCTGTCCATTTATCCTCAGCTTAACCGCCTGACAGAGCCCCACACGTCATTCCGATCACTCGTGTCCACTGACCGTTCTGTTAACACACGTGAAACAGTTGTGATGATTGTGTTGGGATCAGTGTTCTTACCTGTCTTGTCACACGCTTTGGTTACATTCCAACATATCTGTCAACAGACGCTGCATGTAAGCTTGTAACATCTCTCATTTTGTCTCGTCTTGATGACTGTAATGCTTTCCTTACTGGCCTACCATATTCTTCTCTCCTGTGTCTGTAACGCATAATAAACATAGCTGTTCGTCTTGTCCTCATTAAGAAAACGTTTGATCATATCAGTCCTCTCTTTCTCTCTCTTCACTGGTTGCCTGTCTTAAAAATAACTGAGTATAAGCTGGATATCTTGTGTTACAATATCTATTCACCAGTCTGCTCCATCATGTCTTTACGATAAGATCAATATTTATACGCCAACTCTCATCTTCGCTCAGCTTTACCCTTTCCCTTCAGGTCCCTAGATTTAAACTATCAACTGTTGGCCAGCGTTGTTTTGCTGTCTCAGGACCGTCAGCCTGCAACAGATTTCCGCTCTGCCTTCGCCCAACACCTACCTTTTCTGCTTTTAAATCCAATTAAAAAACCCACCTCTTTTCCCAACAATAAATTTACAAACTACTTCTTCCCTTCGTCTGTGTATTAAATATTATAAGGTATCTTTGTCGGTTGTATGTATGTGTATGCCTGCTTCGTTAGTGCAGTTTGATTTGAATTGACGCCATATAAATACTGTAATTATTCTCATTATTATACGTTTTACGTTTCTTGTCACTGAAGACAGTCTGGACGACAACTCATGGCCACTCTAGGCCTGTCGATATTCAACAATATGTATTGAAACAACCCAGTCACAACAGGAAAGCTGGAGGGAAAGACAGCACCAGGTAGACCCAGGGAGAAAATATTGGACGGACTTGCAGGGTGGCTGAGGACAGAGAGGGTGGAAGATATACTTGCAACGACAAGGGATAGATTCGTATGGAATGCCATGATGGCCAACGCCACGCAACAGGCCACATGATGATGATGATGATGATGATGATGATGATGATGATGATGATGATGATGATATTGAAACAGTCACCACACTGTAATAAAATAAGTTCTCTTGGACATAAACGATACCATAAATGTCATCGATATGTAATTATTTTAACACGCGTTCTAGTATCATTTGTGTTTTTTTCTCAGCTCTGAAACATCTCGTGTGTCAAGGATGGAGTGTCCAACCTTCATGTTCTAAAGACGTGTGACTTACCAAGTGTGCAGTGTCTACTCACCAAATGCCAGATTGCCGAACAAGGCTCGTTGTCCGTATAGATCACAACAGAATCCCAGTATACATTTGTAGGGACGTATGAAGCAGGCACACCTCAACCAGAGAAGACCACAAAAGTAATACAAGAATAATCTCAAGAACAACCTCATCAGCTGTGGATCAACACCACCAACAGGGAAGACATTGCCCACAACACAGTAAGCTGGAGACAGCAGTGCACACAGGGCACAGTCACATGTCAACAGCACACAACAGCTGGTGACAGCAGTGTACACAGGGCACAGTCACATGTGGACAGCACACATCAGCTGGTGACAGCAGTGTACACAGGGCACAGTCACATGTGGACAGCACACAACAGCTGGTGACAGCAGTGTACACAGGGCACAGTCACATGTGGACAGCACACAACAGCTGGTGACAGCAGTGTACACAGGGCACAGTCACATGTGGACAGCACACAACAGCTGGTGACAGCAGTGTACACAGGGCACAGTCACATGTGGACAGCACACAACAGCTGGTGACAGCAGTGTACACAGGGCACAGTCACATGTGGACAGCACACAACAGCTGGTGACAGCAGTGTACACAGGGCACAGTCACATGTCAACAGCACACAACAGCTGATAGTCAACAGAACAGGGACAGGCAGAAGCAGAACCCAAGGCCACAGGACACCTCCCCATGCAGTGTCTGTGGAACAACATGTGTCTCCAGGATCAGTCTTGTGACCCACACCAGGCTCTCATGACTATTATGATTATTTATCCGTCAGTACGATGTGAGAGTCCACTTAGAGATGTGTTATTAACCTTTGATTTTGGTCATCTCTACACATCATTGTAGATGGCTTCAGTTTCAGTTTTAATTTCAGTTTCTCAAGAAGACTCCTCTCTCGGAATGAGTGCCGTTTGCACTAACGTCACAGATGCCACGTGATGGTTATGCCTTCACATAGTGAACAGAGCTTGTAAGGTATTGCTCTGACATTTAGCTGTAAACAGAATGGACACAGCGCTTATGGCATTTTTCGCACATGATGAGGTCACTGAGACTGAAATGTCATATCTGAAAATATGCCTACGTCGATCAACAAAGAGAAAACATGTCTTTCACATACACACACATGCTCATGCGCGCATATACACACACACTCACACACACACACAACACACACACACACATGCACATACACACACACACAATCACACACATATGAAACGCAAACACCATCACACACAACGCATATACACACACACTGTCACACACATACATGTCCACATAAACACACTGACACACACACTCACACACACACACACACACACTCACACACACACACCACACACCACACACCACACACCACATTCACACACACAACACATACACACCACACACACACATCACACACACACACACACACACACACATACACACCACATGCACAAACACACACACACACACACACACACACATACACACGCACACACACACACACACACAAGACAGCAACTGGCTACCTGATAGCAGTCCACAATGGACCAACCAGTTCCTGGAACACTTCAGCACATGGACAACGTGATAGAAATTCACATGGTACCTGTCAATCCTAACAATCCATAGACTTCACTGTATGTACGTCTGTTGGAATGGTACCTGTCAATCCTAACATCCATAGACCTTCACTGTATGTACGTCTGTTGGCTGGTACCTGTCAGTCCTTACATCATAGACCTCACTGTATGTACGTCTGTTGGCATGGTAACCGTCAGTCCACATCCATAGACCTCACTGTATGTACGTCTGTTGGCATGGTACCTGTCAGTCCTTAACATCTATAGACCTCATGTATGTACGTCTGTTGGCATGGTACCTGTCAGTCCTTAAATCTATAGACCTCACTGTATGTACGTCTGTTGGCATGGTACCTGTCAGTCCTTAACATCATAGACCTCACTCTATGTACGTCTGTTGGCATGGTACCTGTCAGTCCTTGACATCTATAGACCTCACTGTATGTACGTCTGTTAGGAATTGTACCTGTCAGTCTCACAAACCATAGACCTCACTGTATGTACGTCTGTTGGCGTGGTACCTGTCAGTCCTTGACATACATAGACCTCACTGTATGTACGTCTGTTGGCATGGTACCTGTCAGTGCTAACATCATAGACCTCACTGTATGTACGTCTGTTGGCATGGTACCTGTCAGTCCTTAACATCTATAGACCTCCATTTATGTACGTCTGTTGGATTGTACCTGTCAGTCCTACAATCATAGACCTCACTGTATTACGTCTGTTGGCTTGGTACCTGTCAGTCCTTACATCATAGACCTCACTGTATGTACGTCTGTTGGCATGGTACCTGTCAGTCCTTGAACATCATAGACCTCACTGTATGTACGTCTGTTGGATGTACCTGTCAATCTTCACAATCCATAGACCTCACTGTATGTACGTCTGTTGGCATGGTACCTGTCAGTCCTTGACATCCATAGACCTCACTGTATGTACGTGTGTTGGCTGGTATCTGTCAGTCCTTAACATCATAGACCTCACTGTATGTACGTCTGTTGCATGGTACCTGGTCATCTCACCATCCATAGACCTCACTGTATGTACGTCTGTGGTGGCCTTTGTTGACTATGATGTACTTGGTCATGTCATCCTTAACATACATAGACCTCACTGTATGTACGTCTGTTGGCATGGTACCTGCAGTCCTCACCATCCATAGACCTCACTGTATGTACGTGTGTTGGCATGGTACTTGTCAGTCCTTAACATCATAGACCTCACTGTATGTACGCTGTTGGCATGGTACCTGTCAGTCCTTCACCATCCTATAGACCTCACTGTATGTACGTCTGTTGGCATGGTACCTGTCAGTCCTTGACATCCATAGACCTCACTGTATGTACGTCTGTTGGCGTGGTACCTGTCAGTCCTTGACATCCATTGACCTCACTGTATGTACGTCTGTTGGCATGGTACCTGTCAGTCTTGACATCCATGACCTCACTGTATGTACGTCTGTTGGCATGTACCTGTCAGTGCTTGACATCCATTGACTCACTGTATGTACGTCTGTTAGCATAGTATCTGTCAGTCTTACATCCATGAACTCACTGTATGTACGTCTGTTGGCATGGTACCTGTCAGTCTCACAATACATAGACCTCACTGTATGTACGTCTGTTGGCATGGTACCTGTCAGTTCTCACCATCCATAGACCTCACTGTATGTACGTCTGTTGGCATGGTACCTGTCAGTCCTCACAATCCATAGACCTCACTGTATGTACGTCTGTTGGCATGGTACCCTGTCAGTTCTCACATCATAGACCTCACTGTAGTACATCTGTTGCATGTACTGTCAGTCTTGACATCATAGACTCACTGTATGTACGTCTGTTGGCATGGTACTGTCAGTCCTCACCATCCATAGACCTCACTGTATGTACGTCTGTTGGCATGGTACCTGTCAGTCCTCACCATCCATAGACCTCACTGTATGTACGTCTGTTGGCATGGTACTGTCAGTCTCACCATCCATAGACCTCACTGTATTAACGTCTGTTGGCATTGGTACCTGTCAGTCCTCACCATCCATAGACCTCACTGTATGTACGTCTGTTGGCATTGGTACCTGTCAGTCCTCCCCATCCATAGACCTCACTGTATGTACGTCTATTGGCATGGTACCTGTCAGTCCTCACCATCCATAGACCTCACTGTATGTAGTCTGTTGCATGGTACCTGTCAGTCCTCACCATCCATAGACCTCACTGTATGTACGTCTGTTGGCATGGTACCTGTCAGTCCTACATCCATAGACCTCACTGTATGTACGTCTGTTGGCATGGTACCTGTCAGTCCTACATCCATAGACATCCTGTATGTACCTGTTGCATGGTACTGTCAGTCCTACATCCATAACTCACTGTATGTAGTCGTTGGCATGGTACCTGTCAGTCCTCACAATCCATAGACCTCACTGTATGTACGTCTGTTGGCATTGTACCTGTCAGTCCTTGACATCCATAGACATCACTGTATGTACGTCTGTTGGCATGGTACCCGTCAGTGCTCACCATCCATAGACCTCACTGTATGTATGTCTGTTGGCATGGTACCTGTCAGTCCTTGACATCCATAGACCTCACTGTATGTACGTCTGTTGGCATGGTACCCGTCAGTGCTCATCATCCATAGACCTCACTGTATGTACATCTGTTGGCATGGTACCTGTCAGTCCTTGACATCTATAGACCTCACTGTATGTACGTCTGTTGGCGTGGTACCTGTCAGTCCTTGACATCCATAAACCTCACTGTATGTACGTCTGTTGGCATGGTACCTGTCAGTCCTTGACATCCATAGACCTCACTGTATGTACGTCTGTTGGCATGGTACCTGTCAGTCATCACCATCCATAAACCTCACTGTATGTACGCCTGTTGGCATGGTACCTGTCAGTCATCACCATCCATAGACCTCACTGTATGTACGCCTGTTGGCATGACAAATCGCTGAGTCTTGTCCACACTGTATTGTAGTCCTTTTCTCCCTCTGGACAGAGCAGCATGGAAGTTTAAACCTTTTTCTTTTAATTTTTATAGTTGTTTTTCATTCTTTCGTGATCTTACGTTTACACGTGACAAAAGCCAGTTGGCCGAAAACTTGCGCCTGTCTTGTCTGGTTGTATTACATTCGCTTTCTGGTTTTTTTTTGGTTTTTTTCTGGATCCTGTTTGCTTGAAATCCGGTGTTGGCATTTGTTTTGGATTTCCACACACTATGCTGAAATACACTACTGTACCGCTGTTGTATAGTAGTTGTAGTGCTGTGGGGTTTACGGACACCTGTGTGATAGTTAGTTCCCTTGGCAGTGTGGTAGTTATGCCCCATCAGGTTACTACAAGGGAGGTCATCCAACACCTTAATTGTCACGTCACGGTGTTCACTGCCACACCCGTAACGTCAACGGTGACAGGCGTTGCTATGTAGGTCACACACACTACGGGAATCAAATACCGAAATCAGTTTGCACGCCTTTGTTTACTGGCAGATTTCCATAACTTTGGTTTAATTCAGAGCACACATACTTCTATGTCCTAATGTATGTTTATTATAATATGAATATTTGTCTGACAGATCTGTGACACCTCAGATCAGTGTGGCCAGCCCCTTCTTGTTGATGGCTGGAAAATAATGACTTTTACACCTTAACAATCGTAAAAAAAAAAGCAAAAATCACAGAATTCTGCCTCTCGACTTGTACTTACAGCTCGTAACAAATCGTGTACGTTCACTTCCTGTCTACACAAACAGTTTGCTTCTTGTGACAGACTCGTAGACTCAGGATCTGATATCTCAAGTTCAATCCCAGCCCACAGCATTCAAGGTTGAGCTGTTTGCTGCTGGTTAAAATGTCTCCATCATTCCGCTGGTGTCAGCTTAATGTTTCGTAGATCTCTCCTCCCCTTTCCCCTCTTCAACACCTTGCCAGTGCCTTGTTTTTCTGAAGACCCATATGTGACCTCCCACCACGAAATCAGTCTTAACTAGCATTTTGGGCATTTTGAGATATACATATCACTGGAAAGTGTACATTCTGCTTGATTATTTTGGTACTTGAATAAAGCTTGTACTCAAAACAATGTAGAAGTTATGTATGTTTAAAGTCATTAAGTTGTATCACGGACATTTTGAGAAAACGGCCTCTGAAGTTTTTGTGTGCTCTCCTACACATTTTCCTTATATTTCTTTATTTGGTGGATTTGACCCAGTTTGTTTCTAATTTTCGCTGTCATTATCTGAAAGGTGCACCAAAGAGCTTACCATAAGTATATTACATGTGCGGGTACTGTACAGGTTACGGTTCATAATCAGAGACAACAATAGGTACTTTTGGTAGGAAATTGCGTTCTTTCTGCTGCGATCAGTGCATTAAAATACCGATTTAAATTGATTAATAATTTTTTTCAAGAAAGAAAATTTCTGTGGGAGATAGATTATAGTCTACAGAAATCAATTTTGAGAAAAAGTCAAAACACCCCAGATAAACCCTGAGTCACCTTTTCAGCTCCTAGTGCTGTTCGACTGACTGCGAGTTAAGACTGATTTCGTGGTGGGAGGTCACATATAGTCTGCCAGATAATTGCTGGCAGATTTAGGCGAAGCGCATATGGGATAGTCCGAGTGTGATAAACTCTCTTTAACAAACTCCAAACCAACCTAGATCTCTCCACTGGTTGCCTGTCCTGGATTGCACTGATTACATGTTATACGCTGTCAATTTGTTATCTCCCTTGAAAAAAACAGTGCCCGGTAGATATTTGTTTTGTTGTGATGTGTTGTTTGTGGTGCGTGTGTGTGGTGCGTGTATGTTGATGTGTCTGTATTGGTAGATTGTGTATGTGTGTGATGTGTGGTGTGTTGTGATGTGTGTGTATGTGTGTGTGTGTGTTGTTGTGTGATATGTGTAGTGTGTGTGTGTTGTGTGTGTGTGTGTGTTGTGTGTGTGTTGTGTGTGTGTGTGTGTGTGCTGTTGACGTGTATTGTGTGATGTGTGTTGTGTGTGTATGTGTTTTTTTTGTGTTGTGTGATTGTGTGATGTGTGTGTGTGTGTGTGTGTGTGTGTGTGTGTGTGTGGTGTGTGTGTGTGTGTGTGTGTGTGTGTGTGTGTGTGTGTGTGTAGTGTATTCGTGTGTGTGTGTATGTGTGTGATATGTGTTTTTTGTGTGTATGTGTGGTGTGTGTGTGTGTGGATGTGTGTGTGTGTGTGTGTGTGTGTGTGTGTGTAGTGTTTGTGTGATGTTTATTGTGTGTAGTGTTGTGTGATTGTGTGATTTTTGGTTGTGTGTGTTGTGTGTTGTGGTGTGTGTGTGATATGTGTGTTTATGTGTGATGTGTGTGTGTGTGCGGGGGTGTGTGTGGCGTATATGTTGGTGTGTGTGTGTGCGCGCACGCGTGTGTGTGTATCTATGTGCGTATATTTAGGTACGTATACTGGTGTGTGTTCGTGGGGGGAATATGTGTGTGTATGTGTGTTGGTTCGAATGGGGCATTTGTTCGTGTGTGTAATCCAAATTGTTTTCATTCCCCAAGAAGGCAGGTGACCCTGTTGGGCTTTAACCCTGCACTCTGATGACCGCCCAATTCACACCTACCCAACTTGTTCCACATCCCACATCTGACAAGTCAATACTGACCAAGGAATTGACACAGGGGCTCAGGGCCAGTGGACACTCACTTTCTGTTCACCTGGGTGTGCTAATGGATCCACAAGTAATCTACCGTTAATCATTCAGCTTTGGGCAGCTAAGTGCCACACTCACAAACTGTGTTTAGTCAACAACGAGCGGAAGGCTTTTTACTGTGGTAGGCAGTAAGTTATGTTATTGGTAGCAAAAAAAATAAAAAAAAGAAAGAAAGAAACTTCAGGGCGAAGTGGACAGAAAAAAACAGAAAAAAAGTTGTCTCAGAAGAAAGACTTCTCTAGCGAGTGTTTCGGCCATATATTTCTTGCACTAACTCTGTCTGTTTGTCTGTCTCTCTCCTTCTCTGTCTTTCTGTCTCTGTCTCTTTCTCTGTCTCTCTTTCTCTGTCTCTGTCTCTCTCTTTCTATCTCTCTCTCTTTCACACACACACACACTGACACACACACATACACACACACACACACACACACACACACACACACACACACACATATACACACACACACACACAATACACACATGCAGAATACTTGTACCGTGTTGTACAGTAAGCTATGTTATTGTACTTCTCTCTAATCGTCGGTACAACTCTGTACTGTACTATAATGACTGTACAGTATTGTACTCTAAGGTATAGTACAATAATGTACAGTAAAGTGCAATACTGTACTGTACTGTAAAGTATGGTACAATACTGTTCTGTACTGTAAGGTATGGTACAATACTGTACTGTACTGTTCTGTAAGGTGTGGTACAACACTGTACTGTACTGTAAGGTATGGAACAATGCTGTACTGTACTCTAAGGTATAGTACAATAATGTACAGTAAAGTGCAATACTGTACTGTACTGTAAGGTATGGTACAATACTGTACTGTGCTGTAAGGTATGGTACAATACTGTATTGTACTGTAAGGTATGGTACAATACTATAATGTACTGTAAGGTATGGTACAATACTGTATTGTACTATAAGGTATGGTACAATACTGTACTGTAAGGTATGGTACAATACTGTACTGTACTGTAAGGTATGGTACAATACTATACTGTACTGTAAGGTATGGTACAATTCTGTACTGTACTGTAAGTGATGGTACAATACTATGGCCTAATTGAGGGGTACGGGAATTGCCATACGAACTGTATCTAATCCCTTTCTCCTCTTCTTAGAATTCTCTTGACTTTACCGTTCTGTTGTTCA
>JAPXFY010000018.1:3895747-3898247 GCA_030674185.1 Monoplex corrugatus
TGTAGGATTGGTGTTGCTCCTACCATGTCTCGTATCACCTCATTTCTGATCTTGTCCTGCCTTGTCTTGTTTACTGCTTTCCTCAGGCATTTCATTTCACAGGTGACCAGTTTTCTCTCGAGGACTTTAGTTAGGGACCATGTCTGGCACTGTTATGTCAGCGTTGGTAGAAAAATGGCGTTGATGAGTTTCGCCTTAGTGCTGGTGGGAATGCTGGGGTGTTTCAGGAGAGGGGCAAGTTGGTAGCTGACTGCGTTGGCTTTCTGGCATCTGTCTCGATTTCTCTGTCTAGTTTGCCTTTTTCAGTGAAGATGCTGCCCAGTTATTTAAATTCACTGGCTTGCTTCAACTGGGTTCCGTTGATGTTGATATCCAGTTTGTTTGGCCTCTTACTGACAGTCATGACCTCGATCTTGCTGACGCTGATCTTCATGCCGCATATCTCGCAGCTTTCATTGAGCTGGTCTGTGTGCTCCTGTGCTGTATCTTGTCGTTGTTCACCATTGCCTGGTCGTCCGCAAACATGAGTTCATTGAGTGCCTCAGGGTCTGGGTTTGCCTCCTTCGTAATCTGATCCATCAGATCACGAAGAGAAGAGGGGAGAGATTACAGCCCTGCCTTACTCCCGATGTCACTGGAAACCAGTCAGATGTTCCACTGGCGGTGCGGACTGCGCTCCTGCTGTTGGCATAGATGGCCCGAATGTTGTCTAGCAGCTGGCCCTTGACGTCGTACTGCTCGAGTACCTTCCATAGCTTGTCTCTGTTGACTCGATCAAAGGCCTTTTCTTGATCAACGAATACAAGATGGAGATCTCGGTCATATTCGATCGCCCTCTCGCACAGTTGTGGAGTGCAAAGATTGCATCGGTGCACCCTCTTCCTTTTCTGAAGCCAAATTGGGCGTCACTGAGGAGATGTTCTGTTTTCGCTCGAGTGCGCTGCTCCAGGATCTTTGCGTACATTTTCCCTACATGGCTGAGTAGTGATATGCCTCTGTAGGTACTGCAGTCTTTCTTGCTGCCCTTCTTCTTCCATATTGGCACCACTATTGCATTTTGCCAGTCTTCTGGTACTTTTCTCTCCTCCCAAGCTTTCTGAAAGATGGTGGTGAGCCACTGAATTCCGGTTTCACCGCACACATGGATGGCTTCAGATGTTATGCCGTCGACTCCAGCTGCCTTTCCTTTAGGACTGGTCTTCACTGCTTTTCTTACTTCACTCTCAGGATGGTAGGTTCTGATGGTCTGGGTGGCTGGGGGTGAACCGGGACTGTGTGTCTTGTGCCCATACTCCTGATGGGTTGAGTAGGTCTTTGAAATAGTTTTCCCATCTCTTCACTATTTTCTCCTCTTCATGCAATGCTTCCCCGTTTGCATCGTTGATGATAGTGGTTGGATCGAAAGGTTCATCTCGCACTCTCATCGCTTTCACACTCTTGTAAAACTCTCTTGGGGAAGCTTTACATGTTTCACAGTGTTTTTCACCATACTGGGTCCATGACTTTTCCTTTGCTGTTCTCACAACTTTCTTGCTGTGTCTTCTTGCAAGTCTGTACTTGATGTAGTCCTCTTCATCCTTTGACTTGACCCAGATCTTGTATATTTTCTTCTTTTCCTTGATAGCATCCTTCACTTCTTTGTTCCACCAAGCTGTTGCCTTTCTGTTTCTTCCTCCTGTCTTCTTGGTGCCACAGGCTTCTTTTATAGTGTCCAGGAGGACTGTCTTGAAGATGCCCCAAGCTTCCTCTACGTTTAGTAATGTAGGGTCACTACAGTCCAATTTTTCACTGATGGTGCATCTGATCTGAGTCTGCACCTCTTCGTCTTGAAGCTTGTGTATGTTGAGTCTTTCCGGCTGTTTCTTCTTTTTAGTGAACCTCCTCTTCTTCTGAGTGACCAACGTCGTGATGATTGGCCTGTGGTCTGTGTCCAGGCCTGCGTTGGGGATGGCTCTTGAGTCTCTGATGTTGCTCCGCATTCGAGATCTTGCTAGTGTGAAGTCGATTTGAGATGAGACGTCGATGTCGCTCCATTTGTACCAGTGTGGCTCGGTGCTGGAAGAAGGTGTTGGTGATAATAAGATCCTGCTCTGCACACAGTTCCAATACATGGTTGCCGTTGTAGTTGCATACATGCCTTTTCAACCACTAAAACCACACTGAGACTGAGGAATGAAAAGGAACAGAGTTAAAGGATCCTTAATGAACAGAGCTAAAGGATCCTTGATGAACAGAGTTAAAGGATCCTTAAGGAACAGAGTTATAGGATCCTTAAGGAACAGCGTTATAAGATCCTTAAGGAACAGAGAGGATCCTTAAGGAAAAAGTTATAGGATCCTGAAGCAACAGAGTTATAGGATCCTTAAGGAACAGAGTTATAGGATCCTCAAAAGAACAGAGTTATATACGTGTACACATGTCACACAATCTATAGTAGATCCTTAAACAACAGAGTTATATAGATTGGATACAGGTCACACAATCTACAGTAGATCCTTAA
>JAPXFY010000018.1:3905747-3908247 GCA_030674185.1 Monoplex corrugatus
TAAAACAAAGGACACCATGACAGGTGAAGACCACTGAAGTGATAAGGACACTCTGAAGGCCAACCTCATCAGCTGTGGCATCAACACCACCAACAGGGAAGACATTGCCCACAACACAGTAAGCTGGTGACAGCAGTGCACACAGGGCACAGTCACATGTCAACAGCACACAAGAGCTGGTGACAGCAGTGCACACAGGGCACAGTCACATGTGAACAGCACACAACAGCTGGTGACAGCAGTGCACACAGGGCACAGTCACATGTGAACAGCACACAACAGCTGGTGACAGCAGTGCACACAGGGCACAGTCACATGTGAACAGCACACAACAGCTGGTGACAGCAGTGCACACAGGGCACAGTCACATGTCAACAGCACACAACAGCTGGCGACAGCAGTGCACACAGGCACAGTCACATGTCAACAGCACACAACAGCTGGTGACAGCAGTGCACACAGGGCACAGTCACATGTCAACAGCACACAACAGCTGATGACAGCAGTGCACACAGGGCACAGTCACATGTGTACAGCACACAACAGCTGGTGACAGCAGTGCACACAGGGCACAGTCACATGTCAACAGCACACAACAGCTGATAGTCAACAGAAGAGGGACAGGCAGAAGCAGTGTCTGTGGAACAACATGTGTCTCCAGGATCAGTCTTGTGTCCCACATGAAGACCCACATCAGGTGATGAAGGACCAGTATGTCTACTGTCCCACATGAAGACCCACACCAGGCGATAAAGGACCAGTATACCTATCATCCCACACGAAGACCCACACCAGGCAATAAAGGACCAGTACACCTACTATCCCACATGAAGACCCACACCAGGTGATAAAGGACCAGTATGCCTACCATCCCACATGAAGACCCACACCAGGTGATAAAGGACCAGTATGTCTACCATCCCACATGAAGACCCACACCAGGTGATAAAGGACCAGTATGCCTACCATCCCACATGAAGACCCACACCAGGTGATAAAGGACCAGTATGCCTACTATCCCACATGAAGACCCACACCAGACGTTAAGGCACAAGTAGGTCTATTGTTTTCGTTAGCCGGACGGGAATGTCCACCATCATCATAGTTCCAGGGCATTGATCCATTCTAAAGTTGCCTTAATAATCTTCTCAACAGGCTTAATGTTAAACATACAGTCTGTGTGTCTGCAGAACCAGAAATATTCCACAGACAGTCACCATGGATAGTACCAGCACCACGTGACTAGCACGCACTATGCTGTGTGTTTCTTCATGCTTTTCTCAGACATTCCCCTCCAGCTGTGTGTGGCGGAGGACGATAATCACACGTGGAATGACAACATGGATCTTCATCTTGGGGGTCATTCTGATGGCGGGGAAGGTAAGGACTTGTGATCATGATGATGTGACACTTCTTAGTCTTCCGATAAAATGTGTAGATTTTGGTCTTATGATAGAGCATTTTTCTTTTATCCAGCAGAATGTGTAGGTTTGTGTCTTTATTAGAGAACATTTTCCTTTATCTGACAAAATAATAATAAATAATAATTACAATATTTATATAGCGCAAAATCTTGATACAATCAAATCTAAGCGCTGAAACAGACACACACGCACGCACGCACGCACGCACACGCACGCACGCACACACACACACACACACACACAACACACACACAACACACACACACACACACACACACAACACACACACACACACACGCATGGCTATAAATGGGGAGAAAAAATAAAAGCAATGGAAAATTATAGAGCATATTATATACAATTATATATTACAATGTGATTCCCCTCCGAGTGGAGACAGGCTGAAGAGGGGATTGAGTGAGGTCAGGATTTTATGCAGAGGAGAAAAGGCGAGTTTTGAGAGCGGACTTGAAGGAGACAAAAGTAGGTTGCTGACGGGACTGAGAGAGGAAGTTTGTTCCAGGAGAGCGGACCAGAAACAGAGAAGGCTCGTGCACCATAGGTATTGAGCTTAGTGCGTGGAAAGCGAAAAGTCAGAGGATCGGAGGCAGAGCGGAGGGTACGTGAGAGAACATAGATCTCAAGTAGGCTTGACAGGTAATCGGGGGCTGCGTTATTGAGGCTTTTGTAGCACATAGTGTCTAGTTTGTACTGTATGCGCTTTGATACAGGGAGCCAGTGAAGTTGTGCCAGGAGAGGAGATATGTGGTCAGCTTTTTTCTTTTTGAGTACAAGGCGTACAGCATTGTTTTGAATGCGCTGTAGGATGTGAGTGGTGGAGGCAGGAAGACCAGACAGGAGTGATTTGCAGTAGTCAATGCGAGACATTATGAAGGAGAGAACGAGTTTTGCAGTTGTTTCGACAGAGAGATACTTCCTGATCAGGCTTATACGATGTGTAGGTTGGGTTCTTTGTGATAGAGAATTTTCCTTTATCTGATAGAATGTGAAGATTTTGGTCTTTTGGATAGAGGATTTCAGCTTTATCCAGTAGAATGTGTAGGTTTTCGTCTTTC
>JAPXFY010000018.1:3913247-3915747 GCA_030674185.1 Monoplex corrugatus
GTGTTTGTGTGTGACATGTCTGGTGTGTTTGTGTGTGACATGTCTGGTGTGTTTGTGTGTGACATGTCTGGTGTGGTTTGTGTGTGACATGTCTGGTGTGTTTGTGTGTGACATGTCTGGTGTGTTGTGTGTGTGTGTTGGACATGTCTGGTGTGTTTGTGTGTGACTTGTCTGGTGTGTTTGTGTGTGACATGTCTGGTGTGTTTTGTGTGTGACATGTCTGGTTGTGTTTTGTGGTTGTGACATGTCTGGTGTGTTTGTGTGTGACATGTCTGGTGTGTTTGTGTGTGACATGTCTGGTGTGTTTGTGTGTGACATGTCTGGTTGTTTGTGTGTGAATGTCTGGTGTGTTTGTGTGTGACATGTCTGGTGTGTTTTGTGTGTGATATGTCTGGTGTGTTTGTGTGTGACATGTCTGGTTTGGTGACTGTCTGTGTGTTTGTGTTGACATGTCTGGTGTGTTGTGTGTGACATGTCTGGTGTGTTGTGTGTGACATGTCTGGTGTGTTTGTGTGTGACATGTCTGGTGTGTTTGTGTGTGACATGTCTGGTGTGTTTGTGTGTGACTATGTCTGGTGTGTTTGTGTGTGAATGTCTGGTTTTGTGTGTGACATGTCTGGTGTGTTTGTGTGTGACTATGTCTGGTGTGTTTGTGTGTGACATGTCTGGTGTGTTTGTGTGTGACATGTCTGGTGTGTTTGTGTGTGACATGTCTGGTGTGTTTTGTGTGGACATGTCTGGTGTGTTTGTGTGTGACATGTCTGGTGTGTTTGTGTGTGACATGTCTGGTGTGTTTGTGTGTGACATGTCTGGTGTGTTTGTGTGTGACATGTCTGGTGTGTTTGTGTGTGACATGTCTGGTGTGTTTGTGTGTGACATGTCTGGTGTGTTTGTGTGTGACATTGTCTGGTGTGTTTGTGTGTGACATGTCTGGTGTGTTTGTGTGTGACATGTCTGGTGTGTTTGTGTGTGACATGTCTGGTGTTGTTTGTGTGTTGACATGTCTGGTGTGTGTTGTGTGTGTGACATGTCTGGTGTGTTTGTGTGTGACATGTCTGGTGTGTTTGTGTGTGAATGTCTGGTGTGTTGTGTGTGACATGTCTGGTGTGTTTGTGTGTGACATGTCTGGTGTGTGTTTGTGTGTGACATGTCTGGTGTGTTTGTGTGTGACATGTCTGGTGTGTTTGTGTGTGACATGTCTGGTGTGTTTGTGTGTGTGACATGTCTGGTGTGTTGTGTTGAGTCTGGTGTTGTGTTGACTGTCTGGTGGTTGTTTGTGTGTGACTGTCTGGTGTGTTTGTGTGTGACATGTCTGGTGTGTTTGTGTGTGACATGTCTGGTGTGTTTGTGTGTGATATGTCTGGTGTGTTTGTGTGTGACATGTCTGGTGTTGTTGGTGTGTGTTGACATGTCTGGTGTGTTTGTGTGTGACATGTCTGGTGTGTTTGTGTGTGACATGTCTGGTGTGTTTGTGTGTGACATGTCTGGTGGTTTGTGTGAGTGTGTGTGTTGTGACATGTCTGGTGTGTTTGTGTGTGACATGTCTGGTGTGTTTTGTGTGTGTACATGTCTGGTGTGTTTGTGTGTGACATGTCTGGTGTGTTTGTGTGTGACATGTCTGGTGTGTTTGTGTGTGACATGTCTGGTGTGTTTGTGTGTGTGACATGTCTGGTGTGTTTGTGTGTGACATGTCTGGTGTGTTTGTGTGTGACATGTCTGGTGTGTTTGTGTGTGACTGTCTGGTGTGTTTTGTGTGTGACATGTCTGGTGTGTTTGTGTGTGAATGTCTGGTGTGTTTGTGTGTGAATGTCTGGTGTGTTTGTGTGTGACATGTCTGGTGTGTTTGTGTGTGAATGTCTGGTGTGGTTTGTGTGTGACTGTCTGGTGTGTTTGTGTGTGACTTGTCTGGTGTGTTTGTGTGTGATATGTCTGGTGTGTTTGTGTGTGACATGTCTGGTGTGTTTGTGTGTGACTGTCTGGTGTGTTTGTGTGTGACATGTCTGGTGTGTTTGTGTGTGATATGTCTGGTGTGTTTGTGTGTGACTGTTGGTGTGTTTGTGTGTGACTTGTCTGGTGTGTTTGTGTGTGACTTGTCTGGTGTGTTTGTGTGTGACATGTCTGGTGTGTTTGTGTGTGATATGTCTGGTGTGTTTGTGTGTGACATGTCTGGTGTGTTTGTGTGTGACTTGTCTGGTGTGTTTGTGTGTGGACATGTCTGGTGTGTTTGTGTGTGACATGTCTGGTGTGTTTGTGTGTGACATGTCTGTGTGTTTGTGTGTGACATGTCTGGTGTGTTTGTGTGTGACATGTCTGGTGTGTTTGTGTGTGACATGTCTGGTGTGTTTGTGTGTGACTATGTCTGGTGTGTTTGTGTGTGACATGTCTGGTGTGTTTGTGTGTGACATGTCTGGTGTGTTTGTGTGTGACATGTCTGGTGTGTTTGTGTGTGACATGTCTGGTGTGTTTGTGTGTGACATGTCTGGTGTGTTTGTGTGTGACA
>JAPXFY010000018.1:3923247-3933247 GCA_030674185.1 Monoplex corrugatus
ACATCCACCACACATTTCCTCACAGACTGATACACACAGTCCAGACAGACCTGGACAATCACAGCGTGCACTTTGGTTCTTGACATGCCGTTAGAACCCCCCCCCCACCCAATCTTCTGCAAGGTCAAGGTTCATGTGCCAGTCATTAGCTGTTAACCTCGTTGTGATATCTTCATCCTATGGAGCGAGTGATCTTCTACTACAACCGGAAGTATGGGTTGTTTCAGTGTCATGTACTGATCGCAGTTACAAATGTAAAAAAAAAAGAAGACTCCCCCACCCCACAAGCTCAGATGTTCACAAAAATCATCAAGCTAACACTATGAATGTCCAAAATGCACTCAGCTCACATGGTCACAGAGATCTTCAACCTGACACCATGAGTGTCCAGAAAGTGCTCGGCTTGCGTGGTACAGGGACTGTATCTTCAACCAGACGATTTCCGGGTTAGGGTTGAAAAACCAAATGAAGAAAGAAAAAAAGAAACAAAACAAAACAAAACCTGCGCGCTAAGTAACGCATGCGAAAAGTCTGTTAGACAGAAAAGTCATAAACTTTCTGAAATTTCAACGTCAAAGTCAACCACAAACCATTCAACACACTGACATTCCTCCAAACAGAATGGAGTGATCATGTTATGAATGTGATAAGAATTACACTGGTATTACAGCATGAACACTGACCACTAGAACACAACACCTGAGCATCAACAGGTCCTCTTTGACAGCAGTGGGGTAGGGGGTACATGGCAGGGACTCTGGTGCACGAGTTCTCTGGGGAAAAAGTGAACACTTTGGTCAGGGAGACTAACACTGTCAGTAGAACTACCAAGAAAACCTGGAGATGATGCAGCAAAGTCTATCTCTGAACAGGACACGATCTGCTAGGAATCTGGACATTCCGACGAGAAATTAAACGTGTTTAATCAAATGTCTGATGGGAAAACAAGTTTTTAATGTCCTGACTGGGGAAGACAAGTTCAAATGTCCTGGTTTTGGGGAGGCAAGTTTGAATGTCCTGGTTGGGACACTTCAAGAAAAATGAAGTCATCATCATGTGCCTTGTCGAATGATACTAGAGATCACGGCCCTCCATACGAATTTATCTTTTGTCGCTGCAAATATATCTCGTACTCTTTTTGTTCCAACCCACTCTGCAAAACTGTTTAATATTTTCTCCCTGGGTCTATCACATGCTGTCTTTCCTCTAGCTCTCCTGTATGTTAACTGTGAACAACGTTTTTACGAGCTGAAGGAAAAAGACTTGCTGCAGCTTTCGTGGTTTCTGTACGCAGACAAGTCTAGTCTACAATCCTGACTTGAGGCCCAAAGTTCTAGAAATGTCTGCGTTTGGTTTTTAACCCTCAGGATATTAACTGTGCGCAAGTCAACTTCTGCTGACTTCTGTGTGTTCTGCTTGTAAAATTGCAGTGACATCTTTGGTCATACTCAATGAAACATATCCGTGTTTAAATTCTAGATAGAGTGATATATTTCTAGAACAGCAAATGACTGTAACTGACAGGTGACACGGGTTTTGTCATTGGTTTCAGATCTGTGTATAAAGATCGGACTTTATGGTTTTGTATACATTTTTAAAATCACTATGTACTTTCTGACAGACTGTAACATTATTGTCAGATGTTATCAACATATTTTCCTATAATCATGTTTTGCTATGAACTTCATTATAATCCTATTTTTTACCAACGAACTTTCGTATGCTCATATTTTGTTATCACCAACCTCTTGTATAACCTGGTTTTGTTGTAAGTTTTACCTTTGCCCTGTGTATCAGATCAACACCCTTTATACAGAGGAGTAGAGACAGACTGGATGGACAAACATCATTATCAGGAAGACTGAAGTCATGGTGATCAGTAAAAAACATGAAATCCCCTCCTGCAAAATAACAGCAAATGGCACAACCTTGACAGGTTAATAAGTTCAAATACCTGGGAACGGTCATTTCATCAGACGGCAGATGCACATCGGAAATAGCTGGCAGAATCGGCCAAGCCAAAACAGCATTCAAGAAGATGACAAACATTCTTACCAACAAATGCCTATCAATTAACATCAGAAAAAGAGTCCTTGAATGTTATATAGAACCAATACTGTTGTACGGATGCGAGGCGTGGACAGTCAGCAGGCAAAGCCAGAGCAGGATCGAGGCAGCCGAGATGTGGTTTCTAGAAGAAAGTTGAGAGTTCCATGGACAGCAAAGAAAACAAACGAGACAGTCTTGATGGAGGCAGACACAAGTCGATCACTGATAAGGAAGATTAGGAAAAGACAAGCAACATTTATAGGCCATTTTATGAGGAAGGGGGATCTGGAACACCTGGTCACAACGGGAAAGCTGGAGGGAAAGAGAGCACCAGGTAGACCCAGGGAGAGAATGCTGGACGGACTTGCAAGGTGGCTGAGGATGAAGAGGGTGGGGGAGATGCTGGGGGCAACGAGAGATAGAAATGGTTGGAAGTCCGTGGTCGCCGACGCCATGAGGCAGGGCATCTGATGATGATGATGATGACGTAAACCTATCTATGTATTTGTTTGCCCGTCTTAATGTTTCCATCATTCTGGTGGTGCCAGCTTAGTGTTTACATCATTCTGGTGGTGTCAGCTTAGTGTTTCATCATTCTGGTGGTGTCAGCTTAGTGTTTCCATCATTCTGGTGGTGCAGCTTAATGTTTCCATCATTCGGTGGTGCCAGCTTAATGTTTCCATCATTCTGGTGGTGTCAGCTTAGTGTTTCCATCATTCTGGTGGTGTCAGCTTAAGTGTTTCCATCATTCTGGTGGTGTCAGCTTAGTGTTTCCATCATTCTGGTGGTGTCAGCTTAATGTTTCCATCATTCTGGTGGTGCCAGCTTAAGTGTTTCCATCATTCCGGTGGTGCCAGCTTAATGTTTCCATCATTCTGGTGGTGTCAGCTTAGTGTTTCCATCATTCTGGTGGTGTCAGCTTAGTGTTTCCATCATTCTGGTGGTGCAGCTTAGTGTTTCCATCATTCTGGTGGTGTCAGCTTAGTGTTTCCATCATTCTGGTGGTGCCAGCTAGATGTTTCCATCATTCTGGTGGTGCAGCTTAGTGTTTCCATCATTCTGGTGGTGCCAGCTAGATGTTTCCATCATTCTGGTGGTGTCAGCTTAATGTTTCCATCATTCTGGTGGTGTCAGCTAGATGTTTCCATCATTCTGGTGGTGCCAGCTAGATGTTTCCATCATTCTGGTGGTGCCAGCTTAATGTTTCCATCATTCTGGTGGTGCCAGCTAGATGTTTCCATCATTCTGGTGGTGCCAGCTAGATGTTTCCATCATTCTGGTGGTGCCAGCTAGTGTTTCCATCATTGGTGGTGCAGCTAGATGTTTCCATCATTCTGGTGGTGTCAGCTAGATGTTTCCATCATTCTGGTGGTGCAGCTAGATGTTTCCATCATTCTGGTGGTGCCAGCTAGATGTTTCCATCATTCTGGTGGTGTCAGCTTAGTGTTTCCATCATTCTGGTGGTGTCAGCTTAGTGTTTCCATCATTCTGGTGGTGTCAGCTTAGTGTTTCCATCATTCTGGTGGTGCCAGCTTAGTGTTTCCATCATTCTGGTGGTGCCAGCTTAGATGTTTCCATCATTCTGGTGGGTGTCAGCTTAATGTTTCCATCATTCTGGTGGTGTCAGCTTAGTGTTTCCATCATTCTGGTGGTGCCAGCTAATGTTTCCATCATTCTGGTGGTGTCAGCTTAATGTTTCCATCATTCTGGTGGTGTCAGCTAATGTTTCCATCATTCTGGTGGTGTCAGCTTAGTGTTTCCATCATTCTGGTGGTGCAGCTTAATGTTTCCATCATTCTGGTGGTGCCAGCTTAGTGTTTCCATCATTCTGGTGGTGTCAGCTTAGTGTTTCCATCATTCTGGTGGTGCCAGCTTAGTGTTTCCATCATTCTGGTGGTGTCAGCTTAGTGTTTCCATCATTCTGGTGGTGTCAGCTTAGTGTTTCCATCATTCTGGTGGTGCCAGCTTAGTGTTTCCATCATTCTGGTGGTGTCAGCTTAGTGTTTCCATCATTCTGGTGGTGTCAGCTTAGTGTTTCCATCATTCTGGTGGTGTCAGCTTAGTGTTTCCATCATTCTGGTGGTGCCAGCTTAGTGTTTCCATCATTCTGGTGGTGTCATCTTAATGTTTCCATCATTCTGGTGGTGTCAGCTTAGTGTTTCCATCATTCTGGTGGTGCCATCTTAGTGTTTCCATCATTCTGGTGGTGTCAGCTTAGTGTTTCCATCATTCTGGTGGTGTCAGCTTAGTGTTTCCATCATTCTGGTGGTGCCATCTTAGTGTTTCCATCATTCTGGTGGTGTCAGCTTAATGTTTCCATCATTCTGGTGGTGTCAGCTTAGTGTTTCCATCATTCTGGTGGTGCCATCTTAGTGTTTCCATCATTCTGGTGGTGTCAGCTTAGTGTTTCCATCATTCTGGTGGTGTCAGCTTAGTGTTTCCATCATTCTGGTGGTGCCATCTTAGTGTTTCCATCATTCTGGTGGTGTCAGCTTAATGTTTCCATCATTCTGGTGGTGTCAGCTTAGTGTTTCCATCATTCTGGTGGTGTCAGCTTAGTGTTTCCATCATTCTGGTGGTGTCAGCTTAGTGTTTCCATCATTCTGGTGGTGTCAGCTTAGTGTTTCCATCATTCTGGTGGTGTCAGCTTAGTGTTTCCATCATTCTGGTGGTGTCAGCTTAATGTTTCCATCATTCTGGTGGTGCCAGCTTAATGTTTCCATCATTCTGGTGGTGCCAGCTTAATGTTTCCATCATTCTGGTGGTGCCAGCTTAATGTTTCCATCATTCTGGTGGTGCCAGCTTAATGTTTCCATCATTCTGGTGGTGCCAGCTTAATGTTTCCATCATTCTGGTGGTGCCAGCTTAATGTTTCCATCATTCTGGTGGTGCCAGCTTAATGTTTCCATCATTCTGGTGGTGTCAGTTTAAATGTTTCCATCATTCTGGTGGTGCCAGCTTAGTGTTACCATCATTCTGGTGGTGCCAGCTTAGTGTTACCATCATTCTGGTGGTGCCAGCTTAGTGTTACCATCATTCTGGTGGTGCCAGCTTAGTGTTACCATCATTCTGGTGGTGCCAGCTTAGTGTTACCATCATTCTGGTGGTGCCAGCTTAGTGTTACCATCATTCTGGTGGTGCCAGCTTAGTGTTACCATCATTCTGGTGGTGTCAGCTTAGTGTTACCATCATTCTGGTGGTGTCAGCTTAGTGTTACCATCATTCTGGTGGTGTCAGCTTAGTGTTACCATCATTCTGGTGGTGCCAGCTTAGTGTTACCATCATTCTGGTGGTGTCAGCTTAATGTTTCCATCATTCTGGTGGTGTCAGCTTAGTGTTTCTTAGGTCTTGTTCACCCCCACCCCTTCCCTAGGGAGTCAGACAATGATCTGGCAGATTTGGGTGCAGCGCATGTGGGATAGCCCAAATGCAAGGATTCCCTCTTGAACAAACTTTGTACAAACTTCATTTACTTCTTTTTATTATTTGTCTCTGTTTTATGCTCTGCAGTATATCGTTGTCCATTTCAACTTGTTGGACTTTACAAGATCACAGCACAGACCAAACCACTACTGTGTGGCCAGACCACGTTACCTTGACAACAGCCGTTGTCTTGACAACACCGAGGTCAAACAGGATCAGGCACACGTTGTCTTGACAACACCAAAGTCAAACAAGGCCAGGCAAGGTCAGGCAAGGTCAGGCAAGGTCAGTGTCTGGGTGGGTCACTGGCCAGCAAACCCTGGGGCGTTGACAAACAACATGACTTCAAAGCGTTTATAATTAATTAATTAATTGACTAATTGATGAATTGATCGATAGATCTGTTTGTTTGATTGACTGATTCGTCGATCGATTAAACAGCTGATTAATTTTTCACTTCCTTGATATCATTCTTTGTTGTGGTTGGACTCGTCGATATGGTCGTTTGATCTTTAACGTGTCTGATTGCACGCACGCCGCACACAAGACTTTTGTGCTTTATCTGCAGGACTAATCGTCTGATGGACTGGAGGGTTGGAGAACAGGGACAGGGGTTTTCCTTTGTTTGCCTCCTCCAGCCAGAACATTTGCAGATTGTGCCTTCTTCAGAACAGGGCTATACCGATATAGCATGGCCACTTCTCAAAATTGCAGAACTTATCTCACTTCCCTTTTGACATCACAGTTGCCTCCCCTCTCCCCTTTTCTTACTACTGCTCATGATGACATGGGCACTCCATCTCTTACCCACTGGACGAGGCGGCAGGGAAGTTTTTAGTCCCGTTTTTATTATCCATTGTTTGGTGTCTGTGATTTGTCTGTGACCGTGCGTTCGCGCTTGACAAAGGCTAGTTGGCCGAAAATTTGCGCTTGTTTTGTTTTGTGTTGTCTTGTTGGAGATGCGCTTACATTGATTTTCTTGTTCTTCTGGTTTGTGTTTGCTTGGGCGCAGGCAGTCACTCTTGTTTTGGAGATTGGTTTTTGTTTTCTTTTTTTAATTTTTTTTTTAATTGAGCAAGGTTGCCCCTCCATCAGTTGGCCCTGTGGTCTGGATGAAGGACGTGATTTTCATGACGTCTTCTTTGTGGCCTCAGAGCTGTTCTTCCAGAGTTTCTCTATTTGGTCACTGCTCATTGTATTCTTTCTGAACAGTGGACACGACTGTAGAACGTGCTCTGGTGACTGTTGTCCTGTCTTTTTTTTGTCTTTTTTTTTTTATTCAAGTTTAGGGGAAAAAATTCATACAATATAAACATAAACTTCATTTTTGTAGAACACACACTAAAATGGATATTATATATGACAATCCAAATATGCAAAATGTGTGTATACTCATTTATGATCAAAACCACATACACACATACACGCATGAGCGCATCTGAGCACGCAGGCACGCGCGCGCATACACACACATACACACACATACACGTGTATACAGATTGCATAAAGACATACAATCATCTGTACACTCAATCTCAAGCTGACATTTGAATATTTTGATAAAGACACGAACAATAAAGTAAAGCAAAAAGGCATGAGTGTATCAACCCTGTCTTAAGAAAAGAACCGCACACACTCCTCAGAGAAAATAATTATAATAATAATGATAATAATAGTAATAATTATAACATTTATAATAATGATGAAAACATCAACAACAGCACAATTAACCCATTGTTTGTTTACGGTATTATTATATTTATATAACGTCTTGTTTATTTATCTAGCTAATACTACACTGTGGTCCTGTCTGGTATAGACGCCCATCTGTGTGGGACAGCCCTAACTGACATATATGTTGGTGACTATGGTCCTGTCTGGTATAGACATCCATCTGTGTGGGACAGCCCTGACTGACACATATCTTGGTGACTGTGGTCCTGTCTGGTATGGACACCCATCTGTGTGGGACAGCCCTAACTGAACACATATGTTGGTGACTGTGGTCCTGTCTGGTATGGACACCCATCTGTGTGGGACAGCCCTAACTGACACATATGTTGGTGACTGTGGTCCTGTCTGGTATGGACACCCATCTGTGTGGGACAGCCCTAACTGACACATATCTTGGTGACTGTGGTCCTGTCTGGTATGGACACCATCTGTGTGGGACAGCCCTAACTGACACATATGTTGGTGACTGTGGTCCTGTCTGGTATAGACACCCATCTGTGTGGGACAGCCCTAACTGACACATATGTTGGTGACTGTGGTCCTGTCTGGTATGGACACCCATCTGTGTGGGACAGCCCTAACTGACACATATCTTGGTGACAGTGGTCCTGTCTGGTATGGACACCCATCTGTGTGGGACAGCCCTGACACATATGTTGGACACTGTGGTCCTGTCTGGTATGGACACCCACTGTGTGGGACAGCCCTAACACATATGTTGGTGACTGTGGTCCTGTCTGGTATGGACACCCATCTGTGTGGGACAGCCCTGACACATATGTTGGTGACTGTGGTCCTGTCTGGTATGGACACCCATCTGTGTGGGACAGCCCTGACACATATGTTGGACACTGTGGTCCTGTCTGGTGTGGACATCCATCTGTGTGGGACATCCCTAACTGACACATATGTTGGACACTGTGGTCCTGTCTGGTATGGACACCCATCTGTGTGGGACAGCCCTAACTGACACATATGTTGGACACTGTGGTCCTGTCTGGTATGGACACCCACCTGTGTGGGACAGCCCTAACTGACACATATGTTGGTGACTGTGGTCCTGTCTGGTATGGACACCCACTGTGTGGGACAGCCCTAACACATATGTTGGACACTGTGGTCCTGTCTGGTATGGACACCCATCTGTGTGGGACAGCCCTAACTGACACATATGTTGGTGACTGTGGTCCTGTCTGGTATGGACACCCATCTGTGTGGGACAGCCCTGACACATATGTTGGACACTGTGGTCCTGTCTGGTGTGGACATCCATCTGTGTGGGACATCCCTAACTGACACATATGTTGGTGACTGTGGTCCTGTCTGGTATGGACACCCATCTGTGTGGGACAGCCCTAACTGACACATATGTTGGACACTGTGGTCCTGTCTGGTATGGACACCCACCTGTGTGGGACAGCCCTAACTGACACATATCTTGGTGACTGTGGTCCTGTCTGGTATGGACACCCACCTGTGTGGGACAGCCCTAACTGACACATATCTTGGTGACAGTGGTCCTGTCTGGTATGGACACCCATCTGTGTGGGACAGCCCTGACACATATGTTGGTGACTGTGGTCCTGTCTGGTATGGACACCCATCTGTGTGGGACAGCCCTAACTGACACATATGTTGGTGACTGTGGTCCTGTCTGGTATGGACACCATCTGTGTGGGACAGCCCTAACTGACACATATGTTGGTGACTGTGGTCCTGTCTGGTATGGACATCCATCTGTGTGGGACAGCCCTAACTGACACATATGTTGGTGACTATGGTCCTGTCTGGTATAGACACCCATCTGTGTGGGACAGCCCTAACTGACACATATGTTGGTGACTGTGGTCCTGTCTGGTATGGACACCCATCTGTGTGGGACAGCCCTAACTGACACATATGTTGGTGACTGTGGTCCTGTCTGGTATGGACACCCACCTGTGTGGGACAGCCCCATTCAGCACGTTTCTGGAATATCTGCGTGTGATCTTGCCTCGCATCGATTATTGTTACTCTTTGCTCTCTGGCTTGCCTGCTTATTCTGTTGTATACCTCCAGCGTATTCAAAAGTCTGCGGCCCGTCTTGTCCTTCCTGAAAAGAGGCGTGATCATGTTGCTCCTTTGCTGCACTTTCTCCACTGACTGACCTTTTCTCAAAGAGGACAATTTCATACAAAATCAATACATAGTGCTACAAGTGCATCAATGGTACTGCACCTGTGTGTGTGTGTGTGTGTGTGTGTGTGCGTGCGTGTGTGTGTGTGTGTGTGTGCGGGTGTGTGTGCGCGTGTGTGTGTGTGTGTGTGTGTTTGTGTGTGTGTGTTTGTTTGTTTGTGTGTGGGTGTGGGTGTGTTTGTGTGTGGGTGTGTCGTGTGTGTGTGGTGCGTGCGTGTGTGTGTTGTGTGTGTGTACGTGCGTGTGTGTTTGTGCGTGGTGTGTGTGGTGTGTGGTCGTGTTGTGTGTATGCGTGCTGTGTGTGTGTATGTGTGTGTGTGTGTGTTTGCGTATGTGTATATGTGTGCTTGTCTGTGTATGTGTGTGGATGCGTGTTAGATAGTAATATGTCATCTGTTGGTTGTTAATATGTCACCTGTTGGTTGTTAATATGTCACCTGTTGGTTGTTAATATGTCACCTGTTGGATGTTAACATGTCACCTGTTGGTTGTTAACATGTCACCTGTTGGTTGTTAATATGTCACTTGTTGGTTGTTAACATGTCACATGTTGGTTGTTAACACGTCACCTGTTGGTTGTTGACATGTCACCTGTTGGTTGTTAACATGTCACCTGTTG
>JAPXFY010000018.1:3938247-3940747 GCA_030674185.1 Monoplex corrugatus
AGGGCCCAAAGACCAGACCAAAGACCAGATTAGAGGCAAGACCAAAGACCAGACCAGAGACAAGACCAAAGACCAGACCAGAGACAAGACCAAAGACCAGAGAGAAGACCAGACCAGAGACAAGACCAAAGACCAGACCAGAGACAAGACCACAGACCAGACCAGAGACCAGACCAAAGACCAGACCACAGACAGACCAAAGACCAGACCACAGACAAGACCAAAAGAAAGACCAATAACGAGACCAAAACCAGACCACAGACAAAACCAAAGACCAGATAGAGACAAAACCGAAGCCCGGACCAAAGACCAGACCAAAAACAAGACAAGACAAGACAAGACAATGCAAGACACGACACGACAAGACAAGACAAGACAAAACAAGACAATGCAAAACAAAACAAGACAAGACAAGACAAGACAAGACAAGACAAGACAAGACAACAATTTGTGCGCCTTGGCCCACTGATATTGAAGAGGACACAGTGAGAACTATGACAGGTTAGCGATAGACAGTGTATTGGCAGTAAGACAGATATATGTATATATGTATATATATAGTGATCGCAATCAATACATGCATATATACACCTCCCTCACAGCTGTGACAAGCAAATGTGTGTGTGTGTGTGTGTGTGTGTGTGTGTGTGTGTGTGTTGTGTGTGTTTGTGTGTGTGTTGTGCGCGCGCGCGCGTGTGTGTGTATGTGTGTGTGTGTGTGTGTGTGTGTGTGTGGTGTGTGTGTGTGTGATGTGTGTGTGTGTGGTGTGTGGATGTGGTGCGTTGGTGTGGTGTGTGTGAGTGTGGATGTTGTGGATGCGTGTGTGTGTGTGTGTGTGTGTTGGTGTGGATGTTGTGGTGTGGTGTGTGTGGATGTGTGTATGTGTGTGTGTGTGTGTGTGGTGTGTGTGTGTGTTGTGTTGTGTGTGTGTGTGTGTGTGTGGGGTGTTGTGTGTGTGTGTGTGTGTGTGTGTGTGTGTGGTGTGTGTTGTGTGTGTGTGTGTTGTGTGTGTGTGTGTGTGTGTTGTGTGTTGTGTGTGTGTGTGTGTGTGTGTTGTGTGTGTGTGTGTGATGTGTGTGTGTGTGTGTGTGTGTGTGTGTGTGTGGTGTGTGTGTGTGATGTGTGTTGTGTGTGTGTGTGTGTGGTTGTGTGTGTGGTGTGTGTGTGTGGTGTGTGTGTGTGTGGTGTGTGATGTGTGTGTGTGTGTGTGTGTTGTGTGTGTTGTGGTTGTGTTGTGTGGATGTGTTGGTGTGTGTGTGTGTGTATATGTGTGTGTGTGTGTGTGCATGTGTGTGTGTGTTTGTGGATGTGTGTGTGGTGTGTGTGTGCGTGTGTGTGTGTGTGTTTGTGGATGTGTGTATGTGGATGTGTGTGTATGTGCATGTGTGTGTGTGTATGTTTGTGTATGTGTGTGTGTGTGCATGTGTGTGTATGTGTGTGTGTGCATGCGTGTGTGTATATGTGTGTGTGTGCATGTGCGTGTATCTGTGTGTGTGTGCATGTGTATGTGTATGTATGCATGTGTTTGTGTGTGTTGTGTGTGTGTGTGCATGTATGTGTTACGTGTGTGTCAGTGTATGTGTATGTGTGCGTGTCATGTGTAAGTATGCGTGGGTGCATTTGTGCGTGTGTGCGCGTGTCATGTGTGTATGTGTGTGTGCATGTGTGTATGTGTCATTTGTATTTATACAAGTGTGTGTATCTGTGAGTGCACATGTGTATGTGTGCGTATGTGTGCGTGCGTGCGTGCCTGCGTACGTTGTGTGCGTGTATGTGTGGATAATGTGTATGTATATGTACGTGTATATGTAGTGCGCGTGTGTGTTTGTGTCTTTGTATATGCGTACATATGTGTGTTCTGTGTGTATAAGACAGTATCTGTTTGTGCGTATGTCAGTATGTCTTTCTGTGTGTGTGTTTGGTGGAGGGGGCCACTAGATGCGGCAGCTGTCTGATCCATACAATCCTGTTTCACAAGGTCAGTAATGGTGACTCTGACGTCGGCTTGGGACTAGTCATGACGTCACAACAGCAACTGATGACGTTATTACCGTTGGGTAGAGGAGTTTTGGGACAACACGTAGGCTACCGGGTGTGTGGGCGAGAGCGTGTGCAATAGCTCTCCCTCAAAAACATGCGTTGGTGTTATTTTCTTCTGGATATTACGCAAAAACATCGACTCACTGACATGCACAGGTACATTAGGCACAATCCTTCTGCACTTAACACCCCTTTTTTTTGCTCTCTTTTGTCTAAATCCAAAACAAGTGTGACTGCCCGCGTTCAAGCAAACAGGAGCCAGAAAAAAAAACGAAAGAAGAATAAGAACACGTATTTAATACAACAAGGCAAGACAGGCGCAAATTTTCGGCCAACTGGCCTTTGTCAAGCGTAAGATCACAAACAAACAAACAAACACCAGATACAAAAATTAGGAGAAAAGGACTGAAACTTCTCTGCTGCTGTGTCCAGTGTGAGAAAAGGAAGTTTCAATCTTTTT
>JAPXFY010000018.1:3945747-3960747 GCA_030674185.1 Monoplex corrugatus
TTTAACCAACAGAACTGCAAGCATAGTCATGAGCGGAATCTTATTTCTTAACCTCTAGTAGAACACACGAAGATGCTAAAATAACAAAACCAACAACAACAATACACTCACGTACCCACCCACACACCACCAAACACACACCCACAAACAACATACACACCCACGCGCGCACACACACAATACACACACCACGCCGCGAGCACACACACACACACACACACACACACACACACACACACACACACACACACACACACACAACTCAAACGCGCGAGCGCTAATATTAATACATAACTGAACAGTTGGGCACGCTGAGAACACAACAAGAACAAACATTACACAAATAACAATCAACAATTCTCTGCAGGCCATTGAGTCAATATTCACATACATGGCAACACTTGATAAGGAACACAGCGCCAAAATAAACACAGGCAAGGGGGAGACAATTACCTAGTACTATACGACACCGTGCCAATGGGCAAGTGTAAATAGTCGTCAAGTTGTAGTTAGGCAATAGAAGATGCTCCTATAAAAGATTCAGTCCTGAAAAAAAAAAATTGGCGGGGGATGGGGGGGGGGGGGGGGCGTAGGGGAGGGGAGGGGGCACAATAGACCTAACTGACAAGCACAATGGGCTGTGTTTGGAGCATTATGTCTGTCCGTTTTTTGTGATCGTATGAACATCGTCTGTGTCTGTCCTGGTATACAGCTAGGCTGGACCTGGTTGGTGCGCGTTGTGTGGCTATGTCCCGGGGTTTGTCATCTCCCCATCTCGCCATTCGGTTAGTAAACAAGATAACTGATAACTGGGTCCGAACGGGTCATGCAGCGCATGGACAGCCCCCTTTCGCTTGGCGAGATGGCTACCGTGTAGCGTACAGAGCTGGGAAATGATTATCCGGTCAATGGTGAAGCATTGTTGTTTTTTTTTCAACTTTTAAAAAATATATTTTTAGACAAAACACAAATAAATACAATGTTTGCTGAACATTATTACAGTATCATAAAAAAAGAACAAGATGTGTATACAATGGATTGAGCAAAAATCATGTACATGCGCCATATCTATTAGTCTGTTATGTTTTCTTAAACGATATAAGGTCGTTTAGTTTATACAGTTTTAGTTTTTGTGGTGAGGCATTGTTGTTCTGGGTCCCATCCAGCACCCTCGATAGTGTTTCTTGTTAAACGGAAATCGAAGATGCCCATATAAAATTATCAGTCCGAATTTTTTTTCTTAGCACTGGGAAAAAGAGAAAAAAAATCAGGAGGAAAAAGAGAGAGAAAAAAATTAGCCACCAGTACCATCACAACATCACTAACAACAACAAAAACAACAACAACAACAACAACAATAAAACAAACAACAACAATAACAACAAAAACAAAACAACAAAAACAATAAAAACAAAACAACAACAACAACAAACCAAAATTACAACAACAAAAACAACAACAACAACAAAAACAAAACAACAACAACAACAACAACAACAACAACTAAAACAAAACAACAACAAAACAAAACCACAACAACAACAAAACACAAACACAAAACAAAACAAAAAAACCACAACAACAACAAAAACAAAACAACAACAAAACAAAACAAAACAACAACAGCAAAAACAAAACAAAACAACAACAACAAAAACAAAACAACAAAAACAAAAACAAAACAACAACAACAAAAACAAAACAACAACAACAACAACAACAAACACAAAAAACAAAACAAAAACAAACAACAACAAAAACAAAACAACAACAACAAAAACAAAACAAAAACAAAACAAACAAACAAAACAACAACAACAACAACAAAACAAAACAACAACAACAAAAACAAAACAACAAAAACAAAACAAAACAAAACAACAACAACAACAACAACAACAACAAAACAAAACAAAACAACAAAAACAAAACAACAAAAACAAAAACAAAACAACAAAAACAAAACAACAAAAACAAAACAACAACAACAAAAACAAAACAAAAACAACAACAACAACAAAAACAAAACAAAAACAAAACAACAACAACAACAAAAACAAAACAACAACAACAAAAACAAAACAACAACAACAACAAAACAACAACAGAAACAAAAAAAAAAAACAACACAAAACAAAAACAACGATAACAACAACGACAACGACACCAACACCACAAATCTAAGCAACAGTTGTCCGTTCGTCAACAAAATCAGGAAGTGGACATCAAGTCAGACAGATGGTGTGAAGTATCCAATACAGAAAAAAACCCCACCAAAAACAAACGTTATTCATGAATTACGGCAGTGTGTCGGAGATGCTTTTCACAAACTGCCGTTTACAGGAAAAGACAACTTCCTAACGACGCTACGTTCATTGATAGTTATCGTCCCTGAAACAAAACGACAAATCGGTCCAGCCGTCCTTTCCTGAAAATTGCTACATAAAACTATCTCTCCACTACAACCACCACCAACAACGACGTAAAATAAAACAAACAAAACAAAACAAAACAAAGCAAAACAAACAAAACAAAACAAAACAAAACAAAACCAAACAAAAACAAACAAAACAAAACAAACAAACAAACAAACAAACAAACAAACAAACAAACAAACAAACAAAACGACGACAGCAATAACAACAACACATTCATAAAAATAACAAATAGTAACAACACAACACCAACAAACACACCAACAGCAATAACAAGAACACAAAACAACAGCAAAAACAACGACAACAATACATCAAGATGACAATTACCACCACCACCACAACACACCACAACAACTAATAAAAACAACAAGCATGCAACAATAGCTACCACACCACACACATATAATCACAACACATAGTAAACAATACACACACTGCAACCAACAGCGACGACAACAACAATAATGATTTCAGTCCCAGGTTCTTAATACCAGACCCACGTATCCACGCTCAGAATGAATTCCACAGACACTGACACCAGTAATGCCATGTGATGGAGAACATTCAAAATGATCATGCCATAAGACTTTTAGCTGTACAGAAGCCCCGCACGTCGGCAAGCCTTGGAACAAACAAACGAACGAACAAACAAACAAACAAACAGAACAGGACTAGCATCATCACCACCACCACCAGATCAATCACCACTCAAGTCAGTGCACAGAAACACAGTGCGATCACAGATGGGGGATAACTCGTCACTTCATTGTGATCTTGAACTCTGCAATCCTGATCTCCCTTGTAACCGGGATATTGCGTTCTGTAAATTATTACAACTTGTTGTTGTTGTTGATGTTGTTGTTTTTGTCATTATTAGCATCATTATTGCTATTGTTATTATCATAATTGTCATTATTATTATTACTGCTATTAATATCATCATAATCACCCATCATCATTGTCGTCATCATCATCATTGCTATAATTAAATGAAGTATGTCTATGGAGCGTTCTGGCGTTCTGATTGGTTCCCACTCAACTGAACGACCCTGAATATGCGTGTTTTCTTGAAGGTCAGTGTGCTCCTCCATTTTGTTTTACAACAGACAAAATATTGCCAACAGATCGACACACTCCAGTCAGTAAAAGTTCACGAAAAGAACTGACGTCAATTAATCGTTCGTCAGCAATGACGCATTTTGAAATACGTCTGCGTCATTAAAAACAAATCTACATTCATAAATGACGCATTCTGACACATGTCTGCGTCACTTGACGTAAAAGAAAGGATTTACACATTAAGGTCAGATCACACGTAAAACCACAAACGCCGCATCACACTGTTCTCTGCTTTTCGTTTGACATCGCCTTTAGTCTTGCACAGCGAAACACTGGTACCCATACACACAGTGCTTGTTGACGGAGCGGATATGTCCATTCGGTTCATCATACTGTACGTAGTCCTGCCGACCACGAAGCCAGTCTCAGGGATCCAAGAAATACTAAGGAAAGTGAAAAAACTCACATGATGGAAATAATATCACGTGACACAGATTTACACTCATTGGGAAGACTGGAACCACACAGTCGAGTGTCATCCACTTCACGGATGCTTCCTTGAGGGTGTTGCTCAAATTTTCTGACCCGCACCGCAGGTGTCTGTATCTCTCGAGCCTGGTTGATGCCAGGATATGTTATGGTAGTAAGCGTAGAGTACTGCCCTGTCACGCAGTCTCAATCCTAGATGGAACTCCATAGCATCATGTTTATCATCCTCATCGACATCAACATCATCATTGTAAAAACTGTTCCAGCTTCTGTGGCAATTAAGGTGACGTAGAAATGGGACGAAAAAAAAAAGGTGAGCACAAAGGTAACCTCCCTGAGTGCCATGATCCTAAAAAAGATTTTAATTGACATTCATACCTGTTCACAGAGTTAGATCATCACCACAAAACGCAGACAGGAAGTTGTCACCGCACACTGTCACAGAGTTAGATCATCACCACAAAACACAGACAGGAAGATGTTACCGCACACTGTCACGAGTTAGATCATCACCACAAAACACAGACAGGAGATGTTACCGCACAATGTCACAGAGTTAGATCATCACCACAAAACACAGACAGGAAGTTGTCACCGCACACTGTCACAGAGTTAGATCATCACCACAAAACACAGACAGGAAATGTTACCGCACACTGTCACAGAGTTAGTCATCACCACAAAACACAGACAGGAAGATGTTACCGCACACTGTCACAGAGTTAGATCATCACCACAAACACAGACAGGAAGATGTTACCGCACACTGTCACAGAGTTAGATCATCACCACAAAACACAGACAGGAAGTTGTCACCGCACACTGTCACAGAGTTAGATCATCACCACAAAACACAGACAGGAAGATGTTACCGCACAATGTCACAGAGTTAGATCATCACCACAAAACACAGACAGGAAGTTGTCACCGCACACTGTCACAGAGTTAGATCATCACCACAAAACACAGACAGGAAGATGTTACCGCACACTGTCTCCAACACCAAAGTACCACCTTCATCTACACGTGTCCTAGATCAAACCCTGAGGCCTCTTTGGCGCAGAGGTACAGGCACTCGCCTTCCGGTCTGCCTGCATGTGTTTGCACTGGTGCCAACCACGCCCATGGATCTTAATATGTGCTTGTGTTCTCCAGTCTACCCAGCTGTCACTGGGTACCTGACCGTCTTCACATTTAGAGGAAAAGGTATTGGAGAGGATACGGGCGCCGGCTCTCTTAATCCTGACTCTGAGAAAAGTTGAGGTCTCTGCCACCTCACTCCTCTATGGCCTCAGGTACATGGGACAAGCTTCACCTTTTTCTTTATGCCTCATGCCTAAGGTATCACCTCGGGTGTCGGGCAGCAACGAAAGTTCTCCACTCCTGTTTGTCCTTGATCATATGTGTATGTGTTCAGTTTTAGTTTCAGTTTCTCAAGATGATGTCTCCGCGCTCAGAATGAATTCATATGCATTGACGTCACAGGTGCCATATAATGGTGATCATGGCACAAGCCTCAAGCCTGCACATAAACCCGTCAGCTGGCCATGCGTATGTTGATCATGGCACAATCCTCAAGCCTGCATATAAACCCGTCAGCTGGCCATGTGTATAGTGATCATGGCACAAGCCTTAAGCCTGCACATAAACCCATGAGCTGGCCATGTGTATGGTGATCATGGCACAAGCCTCAAGCCTGCACATAAACCCGTCAGCTGGCCAACTCTGTACAGCACTGCTCCATGTCAGATGATTGATCAACATCTGTCTGTCCTCGACTGTTTGTTCAGCGCTGGTCCACAATCTTGCACCTATCATCTTGAGGGCGTGTGCACCACTATTGCTTAATTCAACTATTGTCGACACTCTACCGTTGATGTGCAGAAGTAGAAGGTGAAGACACAAACAGGGTACACATTAATTATGCAGTGTCTAATACCGTGCCACAGACACAGCAGTGCAGGCATCGTTTTGTTCCAGACCATCTTGTGATGCAGACAGTATTTACGTCATCTTCTTTCTTTAGACGTCCAGGAGTAGCATGTCCACTTGTGCACGCAGTACACAAACAATTCGCCCAACTCTTTGTTCACACATGTCGGCTGTCGGCCTTTGTTACATACATACACATTAGCTGTAGGCCTTTGTTACACATACATATCAGCTGTAGGCCTATGTTACACACATATGGTCTTTGTTGCATAACAAACATCAGCTGTAGGCCTTTGTTATACACACATCAGCTGTAGGCCTTTGTTACACATACATCAGCTGTAGGCCTTTGTTACACATACATCAGCTGTAGGCCTTTGTTACATACATCAGCTGTAGGCCTTTGTTACACATACATCAGCTGTAGGCCTTTGTTACATACATCAGCTGTAGGCCTTTGTTACACATACATCAGCTGTAGGCCTTTGTTACATACATCAGCTGTAGGTCTTTGTTACACATACATCAGCTGTAGGCCTTTGTTACACACATCAGCTGTAGGCCTTTGTTACACACACATCAGCTGTAGGCCTTTGTTACATACATCAGCTGTAGGCCTTTGTTACACACACATCAGCTGTAGGCCTTTGTTACATACATCAGCTGTAGGCCTTTGTTACACACACATCAGCTGTAGGCCTTTGTTACACACACATCAGCTGTAGGTCTTTGTTACACACATCAGCTGTAGGCCTTTGTTACACATACATCAGCTGTAGGCCTTTGTTACACACAATCAGCTGTAGGCCTTTGTTACACACACATCAGCTGTAGGCCTTTGTTACACATACATCAGCTGTAGGCCTTTGTTACACATACATCAGCTGTAGGCCTTTGTTACACACACATCAGCTGTAGGCCTTTGTTTTCACACACATCAGCTGTAGGCCTTTGTTTTCACACACATCAGCTGTAGGCCTTTGTTACACATACATCAGCTGTAGGCCTTTGTTACACATACATCAGCTGTAGGCCTTTGTTACACACACATCAGCTGTAGGCCTTTGTTACACACACATCAGCTGTAGGCCTTTGTTACACATACATCAGCTGTAGGCCTTTGTTACACATACATCAGCTGTAGGCCTTTGTTACACACACATCAGCTGTAGGCCTTTGTTTTCACACACATCAGCTGTAGGCCTTTGTTTTCACACACATCAGCTGTAGGCCTTTGTTTTCACACACATCAGCTGTAGGCCTTTGTTACACACACATCAGCTGTAGGCCTTTGTTACATACATCAGCTGTAGGCCTTTGTTACACATACATCAGCTGTAGGCCTTTGTTACATACATCAGCTGTAGGCCTTTGTTACATACATCAGCTGTAGGCCTTTGTTACATACATCAGCTGTAGGCCTTTGTTACATACATCAGCTGTAGGCCTTTGTTACATACATCAGCTGTAGGCCTTTGTTACACACACATCAGCTGTAGGCCTTTGTTACATACATCAGCTGTAGGTCTTTGTTACACATACATCAGCTGTAGGCCTTTGTTACATACATCAGCTGTAGGCCTTTATTACACACACATCAGCTGTAGGCCTTTGTTACACACACATCAGCTGTAGGCCTTTGTTACACACACATCAGCTGTAGGCCTTTGTTACATACATCAGCTGTAGGCCTTTGTTACACATACATCAGCTGTAGGCCTTTGTTACACACACATCAGCTGTAGGCCTTTGTTACATACATCAGCTGTAGGCCTTTGTTACACACACATCAGCTGTAGGCCTTTGTTACATACATCAGCTGTAGGCCTTTGTTACATACATCAGCTGTAGGCCTTTGTTACACACACATCAGCTGTAGGCCTTTGTTACATACATCAGCTGTAGGCCTTTGTTACATACATCAGCTGTAGGCCTTTGTTACATACATCAGCTGTAGGCCTTTGTTACATACATCAGCTGTAGGCCTTTGTTACATACATCAGCTGTAGGCCTTTGTTACATACATCAGCTGTAGGCCTTTGTTACACACACATCAGCTGTAGGCCTTTGTTACATACATCAGCTGTAGGCCTTTGTTACATACATCAGCTGTAGGCCTTTGTTACATACATCAGCTGTAGGCCTTTGTTACATACATCAGCTGTAGGCCTTTGTTACATACATCAGCTGTAGGCCTTTGTTACACACACATCAGCTGTAGGCCTTTGTTACATACATCAGCTGTAGGCCTTTGTTACATACATCAGCTGTAGGCCTTTGTTACATACATCAGCTGTAGGCCTTTGTTACACACACATCAGCTGTAGGCCTTTGTTACATACATCAGCTGTAGGCCTTTGTTACACATACATCAGCTGTAGGTCTTTGTTACATACATCAGCTGTAGGCCTTTGTTACATACATCAGCTGTAGGCCTTTGTTACATACATCAGCTGTAGGCCTTTGTTACACATACATCAGCTGTAGGCCTTTGTTACACACACATCAGCTGTAGGCCTTTGTTACATACATCAGCTGTAGGCCTTTGTTACATACATCAGCTGTAGGTCTTTGTTACACATACATCAGCTGTAGGCCTTTGTTACATACATCAGCTGTAGGCCTTTGTTACATACATCAGCTGTAGGCCTTTGTTACATACATCAGCTGTAGGCCTTTGTTACATACATCAGCTGTAGGCCTTTGTTACACACACATCAGCTGTAGGCCTTTGTTACACACACATCAGCTGTAGGCCTTTGTTACACACACATCAGCTGTAGGCCTTTGTTACACACACATCAGCTGTAGGCCTTTGTTACACACACATCAGCTGTAGGCCTTTGTTACACACACATCAGCTGTAGGCCTTTGTTACATACATCAGCTGTAGGTCTTTGTTACACACACATCAGCTGTAGGCCTTTGTTTTCACACACATCAGCTGTAGGCCTTTGTTTTCACACACATCAGCTGTAGGCCTTTGTTACATACACATCAGCTGTAGGCCTTTGTTACATACATCAGCTGTAGGTCTTTGTTACACACACATCAGCTGTAGGCCTTTGTTACACACACATCAGCTGTAGGCCTTTGTTACATACATCAGCTGTAGGTCTTTGTTACATACATCAGCTGTAGGTCTTTGTTACATACATCAGCTGTAGGCCTTTGTTACATACATCAGCTGTAGGTCTTTGTTACACACACATCAGCTGTAGGCCTTTGTTACATACATCAGCTGTAGGCCTTTGTTACACATACATCAGCTGTAGGCCTTTGTTACATACATCAGCTGTAGGTCTTTGTTACACACACATCAGCTGTAGGCCTTTGTTACATACATCAGCTGTAGGCCTTTGTTACACACATCAGCTGTAGGTCTTTGTTACATACATCAGCTGTAGGCCTTTGTTATACATACATCAGCTGTAGGCCTTTGTTACACATACATCAGCTGTAGGCCTTTGTTACATACATCAGCTGTAGGCCTTTGTTACATACATCAGCTGTAGGCCTTTGTTATACATACATCAGCTGTAGGCCTTTGTTACACACATCAGCTGTAGGCCTTTGTTACATACATCAGCTGTAGGCCTTTGTTACACATACATCAGCTGTAGGCCTTTGTTACACACACATCAGCTGTAGGTCTTTGTTACACATACATCAGCTGTAGGCCTTTGTTACACATACATCAGCTGTAGGCCTTTGTTATACATACATCAGCTGTAGGCCTTTGTTACATACATCAGCTGTAGGCCTTTGTTACATACATCAGCTGTAGGCCTTTGTTACATACATCAGCTGTAGGCCTTTGTTACACACACATCAGCTGTAGGCCTTTGTTACACACACATCAGCTGTAGGCCTTTGTTACACACACATCAGCTGTAGGCCTTTGTTACATACATCAGCTGTAGGCCTTTGTTACACACACATCAGCTGTAGGCCTTTGTTACATACATCAGCTGTAGGCCTTTGTTACACATACATCAGCTGTAGGCCTTTGTTACACACACATCAGCTGTAGGCCTTTGTTACATACATCAGCTGTAGGCCTTTGTTACACACACATCAGCTGTAGGCCTTTGTTACATACATCAGCTGTAGGCCTTTGTTACATACATCAGCTGTAGGCCTTTGTTACACACACATCAGCTGTAGGCCTTTGTTACACACACATCAGCTGTAGGCCTTTGTTACACACACATCAGCTGTAGGCCTTTGTTACATACATCAGCTGTAGGCCTTTGTTACACACACATCAGCTGTAGGCCTTTGTTACATACATCAGCTGTAGGCCTTTGTTACATACATCAGCTGTAGGCCTTTGTTACATACATCAGCTGTAGGCCTTTGTTACATACATCAGCTGTAGGCCTTTGTTACACACACATCAGCTGTAGGCCTTTGTTACACACACATCAGCTGTAGGCCTTTGTTACACACACATCAGCTGTAGGCCTTTGTTACATACATCAGCTGTAGGCCTTTGTTACATACATCAGCTGTAGGCCTTTGTTACACACACATCAGCTGTAGGCCTTTGTTACACACACATCAGCTGTAGGCCTTTGTTACATACATCAGCTGTAGGCCTTTGTTACATACATCAGCTGTAGGCCTTTGTTACACACATCAGCTGTAGGCCTTTGTTACATACATCAGCTGTAGGCCTTTGTTACACACATCAGCTGTAGGCCTTTGTTACACACATCAGCTGTAGGCCTTTGTTACATACATCAGCTGTAGGCCTTTGTTACACACATCAGCTGTAGGCCTTTGTTACACACATCAGCTGTAGGCCTTTGTTACATACATCAGCTGTAGGCCTTTGTTACACATACATCAGCTGTAGGCCTTTGTTACATACATCAGCTGTAGGCCTTTGTTTTCACACACATCAGCTGTAGGCCTTTGTTTTCACACACATCAGCTGTAGGCCTTTGTTACATACATCAGCTGTAGGCCTTTGTTACACATACATCAGCTGTAGGCCTTTGTTACATACATCAGCTGTAGGCCTTTGTTACATACATCAGCTGTAGGCCTTTGTTACATACACATCAGCTGTAGGCCTTTGTTACATACATCAGCTGTAGGCCTTTGTTACACACACATCAGCTGTAGGCCTTTGTTACATACATCAGCTGTAGGCCTTTGTTACACACACATCAGCTGTAGGCCTTTGTTACACACACATCAGCTGTAGGCCTTTGTTACATACACATCAGCTGTAGGCCTTTGTTACACACACATCAGCTGTAGGCCTTTGTTACACATACATCAGCTCTAGGCCTTTGTTACATACACATCAGCTGTAGGCCTTTGTTACATACATCAGCTGTAGGTCTTTGTTACATACATCAGCTGTAGGCCTTTGTTACACACACATCAGCTGTAGGCCTTTGTTACATACATCAGCTGTAGGTCTTTGTTACATACATCAGCTGTAGGTCTTTGTTACATACATCAGCTGTAGGCCTTTGTTACACACACATCAGCTGTAGGCCTTTGTTACATACACATCAGCTGTAGGCCTTTGTTACACACACATCAGCTGTAGGCCTTTGTTACACACACATCAGCTGTAGGCCTTTGTTACACATACATCAGCTGTAGGCCTTTGTTACATACACATCAGCTGTAGGCCTTTGTTACACACACATCAGCTGTAGGCCTTTGTTACACATACATCAGCTCTAGGCCTTTGTTACATACACATCAGCTGTAGGCCTTTGTTACACATACATCAGCTGTAGGTCTTTGTTACATACACATCAGCTGTATGTCTTTGTTACATACATCAGCTGTAGGTCTACTTTCTTTGTGTTCAAATACGACACGGCTTGTGTGGGGTGGAACTAATGTCACGTGGTCCGACCTCGTGCGTGGTACTGGTTTGGTGATTGCTGTCTCCTTGCTGAGTGCTTTCCCCTGACTGAGTGCTGTCCCCTGGCTGAGTGCTTTTCCCTGACTGACTGATTTCATTGCATTGGATATAGTCCACACTTTCGTGGTCCTCGTGAAGGTGTTCGTACGTCACCAGGTCCCTGTCCTTAGTTTTGTTGTCTGACCTCATGTGCTCAGAGTCTCCTGATAACCTGGCGTATCCACCACCGTCAGATGACGTCATTTCTCCGCCATCGCCAGACGCTGTCACTGTTTCAGGACGTCCAGACGTGGTCACGTCAGGAAGACCGTCACATGACGTCACTATGGGGTCAGGGACAGGAGGCAGACCGCCATCGCCATAACGCTCATCATCCGTCACGGGTTTGCCCTGAACTTTGGGACTGTCGTGGTGGTGGTGGTGATGGTGAAGTTGGTACAGGTCTTCCAAGTGGGACAGCTTCGTGCTTCTCCTTTCCAGACGTTGTTCAGCGCCGTGACTGTTCACTTGGGGATGCCAACCGTTGTTGCTGCCGTTCTGTTTGATGCTGATGGTGGTGGTGGAGGAGGAGGATGTTCTGCTGCTCCCTCCACTCCCCCCACTGCGGGAAGTTCCATGATGGAAGATGGCCGGCTTGCCGTCCGTGCGGGAGGAGGTATCGGTGTGAAGTTTGGAGTGTACGCTGCCTCTGCCCCGTGTCTTCTTCAGCGTTCCTGTCTTCACCAGCTGCAGCCAGCACTGACGCGCCTCTGGGTTGAAGACACAGCGGAAGACAAAGATGAGGAATCCCTGCAGGGAGTTGAAGATGCAGAACAGGTAGTTGAAGACCACCTTCATCTCCTTCACGGCCAGAGGACCGAACACCCAGGTGACCCCCAGCAAGATCATGACAGTGAAGGCACCACGCACCTGGACACAGAAAGAAACAAGTCTGGTTTGATTTCACGTTCAGTTTCAAGTTATCCAGATGACGTCTAAACGCTCTGAGTAAATTCCACATGCGCTAACGTCACCAGTGTTATGTGATGGAGAAAATCCTTTCATGATCATGGCATAATCTTTAACCTGCACATGCCCTGGCAAAGGCCTAGAGTTTTAAAGGATTGTCAGTCCTGTATACTACTGAAAGTTTTGGGATACGATTTGCATGGGCACCATATGGCTGGAGATTTAACCAGTCTCCCGAGTCAGTACGTGTTCATTAATAGACATTACACATGTAGGCAGGAGCAGGTAATTACCGGTTATTACTGTCACCACTCCCCTGCAAAGAATCGTACAAACTTCTTGAAGGGAGGTACCATCAACAAAGTGACTTAGACAGGCGTCTTCATAGATACACCACTCTTCTAAGATGATGGAGTATTTGATAGAGCTCACCCAGAACATACGCCCACTGAAAGCGGAGTATGCAGACTGCTCAGCAACGTACCGCCTGCGTGATGTGGGCCAAACATAGCGCATGTATCCATCTTAGAAAATCCAGAACTGTTATGAACAGGTTCTGTACGACACTGCATGTTGACGCCACCAACTTGACTGGCACAAAACGATGGGTCCATAGCGAACTGAAGTTTGTTGCCAGTAGGAATTAAAACTTGAGATATCATACCTTTAAGTCCAGGGATCTACCAGCTGGGTACCGCAGTCTGTACCTGTATGACGAACAAATAGGCGGGTGTTCAAATCTCCCCTGCTTCCATGGAGTGAGGTTCATCATCTCACCTGTATGTGTGTGGTTCATTTCACCTGTATGGGTGTGGTTCATCATCTCATCTGTATGTGTGTGGTTCATCATCTCATCTGTGTGGGTGTTGGTTCATCATCTCACCTGTATGGGTGTGGTTCATCATCTCATCTGTATGTGTGTGGTTCATCATCTCATCTGTATGTGTGTGGTTCATCATTTCACCTGTGTGGGTGTGGTTCATCATCTCACCTGTATGGGTGTGGTTCATCATCTCACCTGTATGGGTGTGGCTCATCATCTCACCTGTATGTGTGTGGTTCATTGTCTCACCTGTATGGGTGTAGTTCATCATTTCACCTATATTGATGTGGTTGATCATATCACCTATATGGGTGTGGTTGATCATCTCACCTGTATGGGTGTGGTTCATTATCTCACCTGTATGGGTGTGGCTCATCATCTCACATGTATGTGTGTGGTTCATTGTCTCACCTGTATGGGTGTAGTTCATCATTTCACCCATATTGATGTAGTTGATCATCTCACCTGTATGGGTGTGGTTGATCATCTCACCTGTATGGGTGTGGTTCATTATCTCACCTGTAAGGGTGTGGTTCATCATTTCACCTGTATGGATGTGGTTGATCATCTCACCTCTATGGGTGTAGCTCATCATCTCACATGTAAAGGGTGTGGCTCATCATCTCACCTGTAAAGGGTGTGGTTAATCATCTCATCTGGTTCATTATCTCACCTGTATGTGTGTGGTTCATCATCTCACCTATATGGGTGTGGTTCATCATCTCACCTGTATGTGTGTGGTTCATCATCTCACCTGTATGGGTGTGGTTCATAATCTCACCTGTATGGGTGTGGTTCGTCATATCACCTGTATGGGTGTGGTTCATCATCTCACCTGTATGGGTGTGGTTCATCATCTCACCTGTATGGGTGTGGTTCATCATCTCACCTGTATGGGTGTGGTTCATCATCTCACCTGCATGGGTGTGGTTCACCATCTCACCTGTATGGGTGTGGTTCATCATCTCACCTGTATGGGTGTGGTTCGTCATATTACCTTTATGGGTGTGGTTAATCATCTGACTTGTAAAGGGTGTGATTTATTATATCACCTCGTTCATTATCTCACCTGTATGGGTGTGGTTCATCATCTCACCTGTAAAGGGTGTGGTTTATTATATCACCTGGTGGTTCATTATCTCACCTGTATGGGTGTGGTTCATCATCTCACCTGTAAAGGGTGTGGTTTATTATATCACCTGGTGGTTCATCATCTCACTTGTATGGGTGTGGTTCATCATCTCACCTGTAAAGGGTGTGGTTTATTATATCACCTGGTGGTTCATTATCTCACCTGTATGGGTGTGGTTCATCATCTCACCTGTAAAGGGTGTGGTTTATTATATCACCTGGTGGTTCATTATCTCACCTGTATGGGTGTGGTTCATCATCTCACCTGTAAAGGGTGTGGTTTA
>JAPXFY010000018.1:3963247-3968247 GCA_030674185.1 Monoplex corrugatus
CACACCATGTGACTGTCATGTGTTGACTTATAACATCCACACCATGTGACTGTCATGTGTTGACTTACTTATAACATCCACACCATGTGACTGTCATGTGTTGACTTACTTATAACATTCCACACATGTGACTGTCATGTGTTGCTTACTTATATACATCCACACCATGTGACTGTCATGTGTTGACTTACTTATAACATCCACACCATGTGACTGTCATGTGTTGGCTTTATAACATCCACACCATGTGACTGTCATGTGTTGACTTACTTATAACATCCACACCATGTGACTGTCATGTGTTGCTTTATAACATCCACACCATGTGACTGTCATGTGTTGACTTATAACATCCACACCATGTGACTGTCATGTGTTGACTTCTTATAACATCCACACCATGTGACTGTCATGTGTTGACTTACTTATACATCCACACCATGTGACTGTCATGTGTTGACTTATTAATCATCCACACCATGTGACTGTCATGTGTTGACTTATAACATCCACACCATGTGACTGTCATGTGTTGACTTACTTATAACATCCACACCATGTGATGTCTGTGTTGACTTATATACATCCACACCATGTGACTGTCATGTGTTGACTTACTTATAACATCACACCATGTGACTGTCATGTGTTGACTTACTTATAACATCCACACCATGTGACTGTCATGTGTTGACTTATTAACATCCACACCATGTGACTGTCATGTGTTGCTTACTTATAACATCCACACATGTGACTGTCATGTGTTGACTTACTTATAACATCCACACCATGTGACTGTCATGTGTTGCACTTATAACATCCACACCATTGACTGTCATGTGTTGACTTACTTATAACATCCACACCATGTGACTGTCATGTGTTGATTTACAATCCACACCATGTGACTGTCATGTGTTGACTTATAACATCCACACCATGTGACTGTCATGTGTTGACTTACTTATAACATCCACACATGTGACTGTCATGTGTTGACTTACTTATAACATCCACACCATGTGACTGTCATGTGTTGACTTACTTATAACATCCACACCATGTGACTGTCATGTGTTGACTTATTAACATCCACACCATGTGACTGTCAGTGTTGACTTACTTATAACATCCACACCATGTGACTGTCATGTGTTGACTTACTTATAACATCCACACCATGTGACTGTCAGTGTTGATTCTTATAACATCCACACCATGTGACTGTCATGTGTTGACTTATTATAACATCCACACCATGTGACTGTCAGTGTTGACTTTATAACATCCACACCATGTGACTGTCATGTGTTGACTTACTTATAACATCCACACCATGTGACTGTCATGTGTTGACTTATATACATCCACCATGTGACTGTCATGTGTTGACTTATAACATCCACACCATGTGACTGTCATGTGTTGACTTACTTATAACATCCACACCATGTGACTGTCAGTGTTGACTTACTTATAACATCCACACCATGTGATGTCATGTGTTGACTTACTTATAACATCCACACCATGTGACTGTCATGTGTTGTACTTATAACATCCACACCATGTGACTGTCATGTGTTGCTTACTTATAACATCCACACCATGTGACTGTCATGTGTTGACTTATTAAACATCCACACCATGTGACTGTCATGTGTTGACTTATAACATCCACACCATGTGACTGTCATGTGTTGACTTACTTATAACATCCACACCATGTGACTGTCATGTGTTGACTTACTTATAACATCCACACCATGTGACTGTCATGTGTTGACTTACTTATAACATCCACACCATGTGACTGTCAGTGTTGACTTATAACATCCACACCATGTGACTGTCAGTGTTGACTTACTTATAACATCCACACCATGTGACTGTCATGTGTTGACTTACTTATACATCCACACCATGTGACTGTCAGTGTTGACTTACTTATAACATCCACACCATGTGACTGTCATGTGTTGACTTATTATAACATCCACACCATTGACTGTCAGTGTTGACTTACTTATAACATCCACACCATGTGACTGTCATGTGTTGACTTACTTATAACATCCACACCATGTGACTGTCATGTGTATACTTATAACATCCACACATACTATCCGTTGACATCTCCAATGTGATGTACTGTACTTATAACATCCACACCATGTGACTGTCATGTGTTGACTTACTTATAACATCCACACCATGTGACTGTCATGTGTTGACTTATAACATCCACACCATGTGACTGTCATGTGTTGACTTATAACATCCACACCATGTGACTGTCAGTGTTGACTTACTTATAACATCCACACCATTGACTGTCAGGTGTTGACTTACTTATAACATCCACACCATGTGACTGTCAGTGTTGACTTATATAACATCCACACCATTGACTGTCATGTGTTGACTTACTTAACATCCACACCATGTGACTGTCATGTGTTGACTTACTTAACATCCACACCATGTGACTGTCATGTGTTGTACTTATAACATCCACACCATGTGACTGTCATGTTTGACTTATAACATCCACACCATGTGACTGTCAGTGTTGACTTACTTATAACATCCACACCATGTGACTGTCATGTGTTGACTTACTATAACATCCACACCATGTGACTGTCATGTGTTGACTTACTTATAACATCCACACCATGTGACTGTCACGTGTTGACTTATATAACATCCACACCATGTGACTGTCATGTGTTGACTTATTAAACATCCACACCATGTGACTGTCATGTGTTGTACTTATAACATCCACACCATGTGACTGTCAGTGTTGACTTACTTATAACATCCACACCATGTGACTGTCATGTGTTGACTCTTATAACATCCACACCATGTGACTGTCATGTGTTGACTTACTTATAACATCCACACCATGTGACTGTCATGTGTTGACTTATAACATCCACACCATGTGACTGTCATGTGTTGACTTACTTATAACATCCACACCATGTGACTGTCATTGTTGACTTACTTAAACATCCACACCATGTGACTGTCATTGTTGACTTACTTATAACATCCACACCATGTGACTGTCACGTGTTGACTTACTTATAACATCCACACCATGTGACTGTCATGTGTTGACTTACTTATAACATCCACACCATGTGACTGTCACGTGTTGACTTATAACATCCACACCATGTGACTGTCATGTGTTGACTTACTTATAACATCCACACCATGTGACTGTCATGTGTTGACTTACTATACATCCACACCATGTGACTGTCATGTGTTGACTTATTATAACATCCACACCATGTGACTGTCACGTGTTGACTTACTTATAACATCCACACTATGTGACTGTCATGTGTTGACTTTAACATCCGACCATGTGACTGTCACGTGTTGACTTATAACATCCACACCATGTGACTGTCACGTGTTGACTTACTTATAACATCCACACATGTGACTGTCATGTGTTGACTTACTTATAACATCCACACCATGTGACTGTCATGTGTTGACTTACTTATAACATCCACACCATGTGACTGTCATGTGTTGACTTACTTATAACATCCACACCATGTGACTGTCATGTGTTGACTTACTTATAACATCCACACCATGTGACTGTCATGTGTTGACTTACTTATAACATCCACACCATGTGACTGTCCATGTGTTGACTTACTTATAACATCCACACATGTGACTGTCATGTGTTGACTTACTTATAACATCCACACCATGTGACTGTCATGTGTTGACTTACTTATAACATCCACACCATGTGACTGTCATGTGTTGACTTACTTATAACATCCACACCATGTGACTGTCATGTGTTGACTTATAACATCCACACCATGTGACTGTCATGTGTTGACTTACTTATAACATCCACACCATGTGACTGTCATGTGTTGACTTATTAACATCCACACCATGTGACTGTCATGTGTTGACTTACTTATAACATCCACACCATGTGACTGTCATGTTGTTGACTTACTTATAACATCCACACCATGTGACTGTCATTGTTGACTTACTTATAACATCCACACCATGTGACTGTCACGTGTTGACTTACTTATAACATCCACACCATGTGACTGTCATGTGTTGACTTACTGTATAACATCCACACCATGTGACTGTCATGTGTTGACTTACTTATACATCCACACCATGTGACTGTCATGTGTTGACTTACTTATAACATCCACACCATGTGACTGTCATGTGTTGACTTATTATAACATCCACACCATGTGACTGTCATGTGTTGACTTACTTATAACATCCACCATGTGACTGTCATGTGTTGACTTACTTATAACATCCACACCATGTGACTGTCATGTGTTGACTTACTGATAACATCCACACCATGTGACTGTCATGTGTTGACTTATAACATCCACACCATGTGACTGTCATGTGTTGACTTATTATACATCCACACCATCTGACTGTCATGTGTTGACTTATAACATCCACACCATGTGACTGTCAGTGTTGATTACTTATAACATCGACACCATGTGACGTCATGAATTGACTTATAACATCCACACCATGTGACTGTCATGTGTTGACTTACTTATGACATCCACACCATGTGACTGTCAGTGTTGACATTATAACATCCACACCATGTGACTGTCATGTGTTGACTTACTTATAACATCCACACCATGTGACTGTCATGTGTTGACTTACTTATAACATCCACACCATGTGACTGTCATGTGTTGTCTTACTTATAACATCCACACCATGTGACTGTTATGTGTTGTCTTACTTATAACATCCACACCATGTGACTGTCATGTGTTGACTTATATAACATCCACACCATGTGACTGTCATGTGTTGACTTACTTATAACATCCACACCATGTGACTGTCATGTGTTGTTACTTATAACATCCACGCCATGTGACTGTCATGTGTTGACTTATAACATCCACACCATGTGACTGTCATGT
>JAPXFY010000018.1:3975747-3978247 GCA_030674185.1 Monoplex corrugatus
CTCTCAGGGGGGCCGGGCCACATCCAGGTCATGACTCCTGGATGCCCTTCTGTTGTTGTCTATTTTTTTTTTTTTTTTTTTCCCCACGCTGGGGATCGAACCTGGGCGATTCTGCGCTTCAGAACTGCGGTACGCGGTTTTACCAATGTGCTAACGGGGCACACATCATCTGTAGGGAATTTAATCCTTATGAAGTTCACTTTTTTCGTTCCTCCTTGCCCAGATCCAGCTTGAGCTCCTTTCTGCTGCCTCTGCCATCGCTTTAAGGGCTCTAGTCCTCTTCTTCCCAGAAATGGCGAGTTGTTTCATGAGATCATAAGCGGAGGTGCCCACAAACCCTCTTGCCCCGACCTCTATGGCGAAGATTTTGACCCGCAGACCTGCTTTCTTCAGGGTGCTGGCAAGACCGGCGTATTTTTCGGTCTTGTAGATATGTGCTTCTTCCATTCTGCTTTCGTATGGCACAGTGAGTTCTATCAGAATCACTTGTTTCGAGGAGTCAGAGTGGAGAGCGATGTCTGGTCTCATGCCTGTCTTGCTGATGACATCTGGGTAATTTCTCCACTCTGGGAGGTCTGCTGTACACTCCCAGTCGACTGCTCCATCCAGAAGACCCTTTGGCAATGTGCTGGTTGTCATAGCACTTTCGGGCCAGACCTGTTTCCCTCCTGCTTTGTAGAACGTTGTCATAGCAATTGGTGCGTTTGGGGTCATGGTTTTTTCGCTAACCACATCTGTGATCACTTTCAGAACTTGGTTGTGCCTCCATGTATACCTTCCTTGGGCTAGCGCTACTTTGCAAGAGCTTAGGACATGTTCCACTGTTTGTTTCTTCTGACAGAGCGGACATGCTGGGTCGTCTGCTTTCCCCCATTTCACTAAGTTTGCATTCGAGGGGAGCAGGTCATATACAGATCTGAGGAGGAAGCTTATCCTTAGAGGAGCCATGTGCCACATATCGTTCCAGCTGAGACTTCTTTGGAGTGCACTGTCCCATGTTGTCCATTGCCCCTGTTGACCTTGCTGGACTGCCTTCTGCACTCTTTTGACATCTTCTTCTTCCTTCAACTCCTGTATGATCATGTCTCTTTTTTCCTTCCCTTTGGCTTTGGACCACCACTGCATTTTTGTTGCTCCCAGTCCCTGTCTGTTGGTTTGCGTGTGTCCAATTATTTCTTTGATGCTGAGGTTTCTCTTGGCATTGTTTACAGCCTCTTGGACTTTCCACTTTCTGCCAGTTCTCAGCTTTGGATGAACTGATCTCACGATATTGTCTTCCGATTCCTCCAGCATGCTCAACAGTCTTGCTTTTCCAACTTTGTATTCCTCCACTATGGATTTGAGAGGTAGCTTCAGCATTGCTTGACGACAGTAGAATGCAACATCAGTGAGACCAGGTGGGACACCGAGCCATTTTCTTGTGTATTTGTTGATTTTGGCTTCCATTGCTTCGACTGTGCTGGTGCAAATGTCATAGATTAGCAGTGGCCACAGCAGCTTTGGTATCAGCATGAACTGTAGACACCAGACTTTGTATTTGCCTGGCAGTCCGCAGTTATCTATTTTCTTCAGGCCTTCTTCTGCTGTTTGCTTGGTTTCACATCCCCTTTGTGTGTCTTTCAGGGAGTCATCATACCATCTTCCGAGACTTTTTACTGGCTCTTCTGTGACAGTGGGGATGGCTTGGTTGGCTACCATGAATTTGACTGAATCTGCCACTTTTCCTTTTCGCAGACATAATACAACATATTAACACAGACATAACACAACATATTAACACAGACATAACACAACATATTAACACAGACATAATACAACATATTAACACAGACATAATACATCATATTAACACAGACACAATACATCATATTAACACAGACATAACACAACATATTAACACAGACATAACACAACATATTAACACAGACATAATACAACATATTAACACAGACATAATACAACATATTAACACAGACACAATACATCATATTAACACAGACACAATACATCATATTAACACAGACATAACACAACATATTAACACAGACATAACACAACATATTAACACAGACATAACACAACATATTAACACAGACACAATACATCATATTAACACAGACATAACACAACATATTAACACAGACATAATACAACATATTAACACAGACATAATACAACATATTAACACAGACATAATACATCATATCAATACAGACATAACACAACATATTAACACAGACATAATACAACATATTAACACAGACATAATACAACATATTAACACAGACACAATACATCATATTAACACAGACATAACACAACATATTAACACAGACATAACACAACATATTAACACAGACATAATACAACATATTAACACAGACATAATACAACATATTAACACAGACACAATACATCATATTAACACAGACATAATACAACATATTAACACAGACATAATACATCATATTAACACAGACATAACACATCATATCAACAC
>JAPXFY010000018.1:3995747-3998247 GCA_030674185.1 Monoplex corrugatus
ATCATCTTCAACACCACCACCACACCACATCATCACTATCATCATCATCATCTTCAACACCACCACACACATCATCATCACTATCATCACCCATCATCATCATCATCACCACACAACACCATCATCATCATCGTCGTCGTCGTCGTCACCACCACACCATCATCATCATCATCACATCATCACCACCACCACACCACTTCATCATCATCATCATCATCATCATCATCATCACCACCACCACACCATCATCATCAACACATCATCAACACCACACCACACCATTCATCATCATCGTGTCGTCGTCACCAGTATATCACCATAAGAATTATCATCACCACCCACCACCACCACCACCTTCATCATCATCACCACCATCATCACATCACATCACTGATCATGATCCATCATCACATCATCATCATCATCACCACCCACCATCATCATCATCACCAACAACAACACCATCATCATCATCATCGTCTCGTCACAGTTTCACTATAAGATTATCACCACCACCACCACCACCACACACCACTCAGACATCACCATCCATCTCATCTCATCATCATCACCACCACACCACCACCACCACACCAACTTCATCATCATCATCATCATCATCATCGTCGTCGTCGTCGTCGTCGTCATTAAGACCCTTTAAGGCTCACGCCATGATCATTGTGAACGTTGTCCATCACATGGTATCTATGCTGTAAGTACGTACACAACTGTCACAGCCTGCAGACGACATCCCCACAATTCTGAAAACAAATAGAAACACAACAGAACAAAAGACACAGACTTCTCCATGTGCAAAATACTACTAAAGATTCGAACCTGAAGGGATCAGGAGGACTGTGTTCACACGTGGCCCCGTTCTGACACACCCCTATGTGACAAGGGTTGGGGAACTGCACACTGGGGTCCCCACCAGCTGTCGTAACACTCACACACGTATGGCAGTTCACCATCACCCACATCCTGGCCGGTTCTAAGGACACAGTGTCCACGACTTTCACACGGTTCCGGCAGACAAGGGTTGTACGCTTCACACAACGGTCCCCAGTAACCTGCCACAGTCAGTGAATCAATTCAACATCAAATCAACATTAACCCTTTGACTCCAGCACCCTAGCCACCAACAGCAAAAACTTAACCTTTGACTCCCTCATCTTAGCCACACAGCATTCTATTGCCAGCTTTGGAGAGGGAAGAGCAAAGGATTAACCTTTTGCTTGCTACTGCTGACCCAATGCAGAGGGTGATGAGACACTGAATCAAAGTTTACTGAAATCAACATCAACAGCAAAATAACCGGAATCAACACCAACAGGAAATTCAACATCACAGGGAATCAACATCAACAGGAAATTAACCATCATATATCCCAGCCTTTGGCAGTGACGGCTTGTATAATTTCATACGTAAATCATCATCTATACTGAGGTCAAATCAATCTAAAAAACTAATATCCAAGACATTGTAAGACTCGAATGTATTCACATCCACAAAAAACATCACAAAATCAAATTAACATCAACATCAAATATCCAACACATTTAAGGAACAACTTGTGTTTTTCGTACATGAAACATCATCTTAAATAATAATAATATCACAATATTTTAATATAGCGCAAAATCTTGATAAAATCAAATCTAAGCGCTAAAAAGACACACACGCACGCACGCACAACACGCACGCACGCACGATCTCATCCACAACAACACACACACAACAACACACACCACACCACACGCAACGCACACGCACATGCACAGCACACGGCTATAATGGAGAAAGATATACGAATGCAAAATATAGGATGCATCAATATCGATTCAACATTAACATCAAATCAACATCAATATGACAGGACTCTTGTCATGCGGGATGGACTTGCCCACACAGTGTCGTAAAAATGGCCGCAGCCAAAAACTCAAATCAACACCAGCATCAAATGATGCCTGTCCATGTCAGACAGGCCCACAGTCACCAGAACACATTCCACAAGTTTGCCCACTGTTCAGAAAGAAGAGAAACAAGCAGAGTCCAGCAAGAACACCTGGGAAAGAACAGCTCTGGGGCAACAAGGAAGACTTGATGAAACCCACATCTTTCATCCTGACCACAGGCATGACTGTTTGAGGTGTGATCACGATAGAGCATAAATAAATGAATGAATGTAAAATTACATAAAATATTAATAAATGAAAAAATAAAGACACACACACTCACACACACACACACACAAACACAGATAGACAGACAGACAGACAGCAGACAGACAGACGGAAGACCACAGACAGACAGACAGACAGACAATGCACAACAGACATAGACAGAGCAACACACACACACAGACAGCAGACACACACACACACACACACACACACACACACACACAGAGCAAACAAACAGCAGACACACAGACAGAACACACAGACAGCAGGCGGACAGACAGACTGACACACAGACAGACAACACACACATAGACTAC
>JAPXFY010000018.1:4003247-4015747 GCA_030674185.1 Monoplex corrugatus
CAACGGGAAAGCTGGAGGGAAAGAGAGCACCAGGTAGACCCAGGGAGAGAATGCTGGACGGACTTGCAGAGTGGCTGGGGATGAGGATGGTGGGGGAGATGCTGGGGGCAACGAGAGATAGAAATGGTTGGAAGTCCATGATCGCCAACGCCATGCGGCAGGCACCTGATGATGATGATGATGATGATGTGTGTATGTGTGTCTGTCTGTATGTCTGTCTGTCTGTCTATCTGTCTGTATGTATGTATGTGTGTTTTGTATGTATGTATGTGTGTATGTATGGATGTATGTATGTATGTACGTATGCATGCATGCATGCATGCATGTATGTATGTATGTATGTATGTATGTATGTATGTATGTATGTATGTATGTATGTATGTATGCGTGTATGTATGTATATATATATGTTATGTATGTATGCAATGCACGTATGTATGTATGTATGTACGCATATATGTATGTATGTATGTATGTATGTATGTATGTACGTACGTACGTGTGTATGTATTTATGTATGTATGTATGTATGTATGTATGTATTTATGTATGTACGTACGTATGTATGTATGTATGTATGTATGTATGTAAGTGCCTATGTACGGACAAGGGTATTTATCAATATGACTAGTTAATCAATCAGTTTGTTAGTCAGTTCTGTGTCATTTGTATTTCATTTTTGTTCCTTTTACTAACTTTGCTAAAGATCTATGACTTAACAGTATCTGATATCAACTGCTGCAACAAACCGACCACAATCGATAACTCGTCACCAACCTGGATGCATTCTCCCCCTTGTCCACACGGGACGGCCAGCAAGGATCAGGAACACTACAGTTGTCTCCCTTGAAGTAGTGCGGGCATGCGCAAGAGTAAGTTCCGTTGTCGTGCATGCGGCAAACTCCGCCATGTTGGCAGGGTTGTTGGGTGGCACAGGTGTTGAAGTGCTGACAGATGTCGCCGAAATAAGCAGGTGGACATTGACACAGGTAACGTTCATGACCCCTGTAAACACACTGCCCGCTGTTCTGACAGGGCAAGATGGCGCACAGGTCTTTCTGTATGGGCAGCAATGACAGGTACACAACGTTAATATAAGGGTTGGTAAGACTGACAGGTGTACACATTTAGATGTACAGGTGTCTGTATGGACAGCAGTGAGAGGTACACAACGTTAATATAAGGGTTGGTAAGACTGACAGGTGTACACTTTGTGACGTATTGATGTCTGTATGAACAGCAGTGAGAGGTACACAACGTTACTATAAAGGTTGGTAAGACTGACAGGTGTACACATTTAGATGTACAGGTGTCTGTATGGACAGCAGTGAGAGGTACACAACGTTAATATAAGGGTTGGTAAGACTGACAGGTGTACACTTTGTGACGTATTGATGTCTGTATGAACAGCAGTGAGAGATACACAACGTTACTATAAGGGTTGGTAAGACTGACAGGTGTACACATTTAGATGTACAGGTGTCTGTATGGACAGCAGTGAGAGGTACACAACGTTAATATAAGGGTTGGTAAGACTGACAGGTGTACACTTTGTGACGTATTGATGTCTGTATGAACAGCAGTGAGAGGTACACAACGTTACTATAAGGGTTGGTAAGACTGACAGGTGTACACTTTGTGACGTTTTTATGTCTGTATGGACAGCAGTGACAGGTACACAACGTTACTATAAGGGTTGGTAAGACTGACAGGTGTACACTTTGTGACGCATTGATGTCTGTATGGACAGCAGTGACAGGTACACAACATTACTATAAGGGTTGGTAAGACTGACAGGTGTACACTTTGTGACGTATTGATGTCTGTATGGACAACAGTGACAGGTACACAACGTTAATATAGGTTGGTAAGACTGACAGGTGTACACTTTGTGACGTATAGATGTCTGTATGGACAGCAGTGACAGGTACATAAAGTTACGGTTGTTAAGACTGACAAGTGTACATATTTAGACGTACAGATGTCTGTGTGGACAGCAGTGACAGGTACATAAAGTTACGGTTGTTAAGACTGACAAGTGTACATATTTAGACGTACAGATGTCTGTGTGGACAGCAGTGACAGGTACAGAAAGTTACGGTTGGTAAGACTGACAAGTGTGCATATTTAGACGTACAGATGTCTGTGTGGACAGCAGTGACAGGTACAGAAAGTTACGGTTGGTAAGACTGACAAGTGTGCATATTTAGACGTACAGATGTCTGTGTGGACAGCAGTGACAGGTACAGAAAGTTACGGTTGGTAAGACTGACAAGTGTACATATTTAGACGTACAGATGTCTGAATGACATGACACATATCACACGGAACAAGAAGATAGGACACAATCGTAAAACTGAATTAAATGCTGTTTGCTATGAAAAGTCTGAATAAAAGTGCAATTCCTTTGTTTTCTTTCTTTCTTTCTTCTCTTTTCTTTTCTTTCTTTCTTTCTTTCTTTCCTTCCTTTCTTTTTTGGTGGTTGGTTCGTTTCTTCCAACCTACTTCCTTCCTTCCTTTTCTTTTCTGTTTTCTTTCTTCTTTCCTTCTTTTTGTCTTTCTCTCTTTCTTTCCTTCCTTCCTTCTTTTTGTTTTTCTTTGTTTCTTTCTTCTTTCCTTCCTTCCTTCTTTCTTCTTCTTTCGCTGTTCCTTGCTTCCTTCTTGCTTCTTCTTCCACCTCTTTTCTCCTTCTTTCTTTCCTCTCCTTCCTTCTTTTTGTTTTTCTGTGTTTGTTGTTTCTTCCTTCTTCTTTTGTCCTTACTTGTTCACTTATGCTACGAATTATCACAAATGTTCCATGTCTGTTATCATATGCTGACATGTGATTACATCATGATGCTGATGATGTGGTGATAGTCATGTATGCTGCGATGTGGATGCAATCATGCTGCTGATGTGTGGTTTAGTCATATGCTGCGATGTGGTTGACAATCATGATGCTGATGTGTGCATGATAGTCATGATGCTGACGATGGGATGACAATCATGTTGCTGATATGTGATGATAGTATGATGCTGACGAGTGGATGACAATCATGATGCTGATGATGTGGATGATAGTCATGATGCTGACGAGTGGATGACAATCATGATGCTGATGATGTGGATGATAGTCATGATGCTGACGAAGTGGATGACAATCATGCTGATGCTGACGATGTGGATGACAATCATGATGCTGCGATGTGGATGACAATCATGAATTGCTGATGATGTGGATGATAGTCATGATGCTGACGATGTGGATGACAATCATGATGCTGATGATTGGTGGACATGATAATCATGATGCTGACGATGTGGATGACAATCATGATGCTGGCGATGTGGATGACAATATGAATGCTGACGATAGTGGATGATAATCATGATGCTGACGATGTGGATGATAATCATGATGCTGACGATGTGGATGATAATCATGATGCTGATGATGTGGATGACAATCATGATGCTGCGATGTGGATGACAATCATGATGCTGACGATGTGGATGAAATCATGATGCTGACGATGTGGATGATAATCATGATGCTGACGATGTGGATGACAATCATGATGCTGACGATGTGGATGACAATCATGATGCTGACGATGTGGATGATAATCATGATGCTGACGATGTGGATGACAATCATGATGCTGATGATGTGGATGATATCATGATGCTGACGATGTGGATGACAATCATGATGCTGATGTGGATGATAGTCATGATGCTGACGATGTGGATGAAATCATGATGCTGACGATGTGGATGACAATCATGATGCTGAGCGATGTGGATGACAATCATGATGCTGACATGTATGATTCTGAGCTGACGATTTGACATTGGATGAGGATGATATCATGATGCTGACGATTGATGACAATTTATCATGATGCTGACGATGTGGATGATAATCATGATGCTGACGATGTGGATGACAATCATGATGCTGGCGATGTGGATGACAATCATGATGCTGACGATGTGGATGACAATCATGATGCTGGCGATGTGGATGACAATCATGATGCTGACGATGTGGATGATAATCATGATGCTGACGATGTGGATGACAATCATGATGCTGATGATGTGGATGATAGTCATGATGCTGACGATGTGGATGACAATCATGATGCTGATGATGTGGATGATAGTCATGATGCTGACGATGTGGATGACAATCATGATGCTGATGATGTGGATGATAGTCATGATGCTGACGATGTGGATGACAATCATGATGCTGACGATGTGGATGACAATCATGATGCTGGCGATGTGGATGACAATCATGATGCTGACGATGTGGATGATAATCATGATGCTGATGATGTGGATGACAATCATGATGCTGATGATGTGGATGATAGTCATGATGCTGACAATGTGGATGACAATCATGATGCTGGCGATGTGGATGACAATCATGATGCTGATGATGTGGATGACAATCATGATGCTGATGATGTGGATGATAATCATGATGCTGACGATGTGGATGACAATCAAAATGCTGGCGATGTGGATGATAGTCATGATGCTGACGATGTGGATGATAATCATGATGCTGGCGATGTGGATGATAGTCATGATGCTGACGATGTGGATGATAATCATGATGCTGACGATGTGGATGATAATCATGATACTGAGAATATGGATGATAATCATGATGCTGACGATGTGGATGATAATCATGATGCTGACGATGTGGATGATAATCATGATGCTGACGATATGGATGATAATCATGATACTGAGAATATGGATGATAATCATGATGCTGACGATGTGGATGATAATCATGATGCTGACGATGTGGATGATAATCATGATACTGACGATGTGGATGATAATCATGATGCTGACGATGTGGATGATAATCATGATGCTGACGATGTGGATGATAATCATGATGCTGACGATGTGGATGATAGTCATGATGCTGACGATGTGGATGATAGTCATGATGCTGACGATGTGGATGATAGTCATGATGCTGACGATGTGGATGATAATCATGATGCTGACGATGTGGATGATAATCATGATGCTGGCGATGTGGATGATAGTCATGATGCTGACGATGTGGATGATAATCATGATGCTGACGATGTGGATGATAGTCATGATGCTGACGATGTGGATGATAATCATGATGCTGACGATGTGGATGATAGTCATGATGCTGACGATGTGGATGATAATCATGATGCTGACGATGTGGATGATAGTCATGATGCTGACGATGTGGATGATAATCATGATGCTGATGATGTGGATGATAATCATGATGCTGGCGATGTGGATGATAATCATGATGCTGACGATGTGGATGATAATCATGATGCTGGCGATGTGGATGATAATCATGATGCTGATGATGTGGATGATAATCATGATGCTGACGATGTGGATGATAATCATGATGCTGACGATGTGGATGATAATCATGATGCTGGTGATGTGGATGATAGTCATGGTACTGACGATGTGGATGATAGTCATGATACTGACGATGTGGATGACAATCATGATGCTGACGATATCGATGACAATCATGATGCTGACGATATGGATGACAATCATGATGCTGACGATGTGGATGATAATCATGATGCCATGGAGTTCGTTCTGGGTGGAGACAGCATGTCAGGACTATACTCTGTGGCTACTTTCGTGATTTATCCTGGCGTCAACCAGGCCTGAGAGATACAGATATGTGTACTGTAATGTGACATAATACCAGTGTTAATGTGAGGTAGGATGTACAGGTGTGTAGTACCATGTCTAAATGACATGTACGTGTGTAGTGCCATGTGTAGGACAGATGCACATTGTGGAGTGCCGTGTGTACAAGACACCATAGAATGTGTAATGCTATGTCCAGGTGAGGTGTACACGTGCTTAGTACCATGTCTAAGTGACATGTACATGTGTGTAGTGCCATGTTCAGGTCAGATGAATAGGTGTGTATTATCATATCCAGTTGAAATATACAAGTGTGTAGTGCCATGTCTAAATGAGATCCACATGTGTATAGTGCCATATATCGCTAAAATGTACAGGTGTATAATGACATATCTAGGTGAGACGTACAGGAGTGTAATGCCATGCCCATGTGAGATGTACAGGTGTGTAGTGCCGTGTTCAGGTGAGGTATACAAGTGCATAGTGCCGTGTACAGGTGAGATGTACAGGTGTGTACTGACGTGTGTACAGTTCTGTCCTTGCCATCCTGTCTGGCAGTGACAGGTGTAGTTCAGCCCTCCCCCCTCTCCCATCACACAGTCAGCATCGTTCTGACAGGGGAAGAGGAAGTTGCAGGCAGAAAACCCCTGGTCCAGACAGTCAATGGAAAACCCTGCACAACACAACAATAAAAAAAAACCTAAAAATATTGAGGATGTCCTGCTTCGGTTGTAACTCTTTGTTATACTGTGATGATGATGATGATGATAATAATAATAATAATAATAATAATAATAATAATAATAACAACAACAACAACAACAATGATCATCGTCATCATCAGCATCATCAACATCATCATCATCAACAACAGAAGAAGAATGCGAAGAAGAAGAATGCGAAGAAGAAGAAGAATGCGAAAAAGAAGAAGAAGAAGAAGAATGCGAAGAAGAAGAATGCGAAGAAGAAGAAGAAGAATGCGAAGAAGAAGAAGAAGAAGAATGCGAAGAAGAAGAATGCGAAGAAGAAGAAGAAGAAGAATGCGAAGAAGAAGAATGCGAAGAAGAAGAATGCGAAGAAGAAGAAGAAGAAGAATGCGAAGAAGAAGAAGAAGAAGAAGAAGAAGAAGAAGAAGAAGAAGAAGAAGAAGAAGAAGAAGAAGAAGAAGAAGAAGAAGAAAGAAGAAGAAGAAGAAGAAGAAGAAGAAGAAGAAGAAGAAGAAGAAAAGAAGAAGAAGAAGAAGAAGAAGAAGAAGAAGAAGAAGAAGAAGAAGAAGAAGAAGAAAAGAAAAAGAAAAGAAGAAGAAGAAGAAGAAGAAGAATGTGAAGAATGCGAAGAAAAAGAAGAAGAAGAAGAAGAATGCGAAGAAGAATGCGAAGAAGAAGAATGCGAAGAAGAAGAATGCGAACAATGCGAAGAAGAAGAATGCGAAGAAGAAGAATGCGAAGAAGAAGAATGCGTTAGAAGAAGAAAAATGCGAAGAAGAAGAATGCGAAGAAGAAGAATGCGAAGAATGCGAAGAAGAAGAATGCGAAGAATGCGAAGAAAAGAAGGAATACGAAGAAGAAGAAGAAGAAGAAGAAGAAGAAAGAAGAAGAAGAAGAGAAGAAGAAGAAGAAGAAGAATGCGAAGAAGAAGAAGAAGAAGAATGCGAAGAAGAAGAAGAAGAAGAAGAAGAAGAAGAAGAAGAATGCGAAAAAGAAGAAGAAGAAGAAGAAGAAGAAGAGAGAAGAAAAGGGAAGAAGAAGAAGAAGAAGAAGAGAAGAAGAAGAAGAAGAAGAATGCGAAGAAGAAGAAGAAGAATGCGAAGAATGCGAAGAAGAAGAAGAAGAAGAAGAAGAAGAATACGAAGAATACGAAGAAGAATACGAAGAAGAAGAAGAAGAAGAAGAAGAAGAAGAAGAAGAAGAAGAAGAAGAAGAAGAAGAAGAAGAAGAAGAAGAAGAAGAAGAAAAGAAGAAGAAGAAGAAGAAGAAGAAGAAGAAGAAGAAGAATGCAAAAAAGAAGAAGAAGAAGAATGCAAAGAAGAAGAAGAAGAAGAATGCAAAGAAGAAGAATGCGAAGAAGAATGCGAAGAAGAAGAATGCGAAGAAGAAGAATGCGAAGAAGAAGAAGAAGAAGAAGAAGAAGAAGAATGCGAAGAAGAAGAAGAATGCGAAGAAGAAGAATGCGAAGAAGAAGAATGCGAAGAATGCGAAGAAGAAGAATGCGAAGAATGCGAAGAATGCGAAGAAGAGAAGAAGAAGAAGAATCCGAAGAAGAAGAATGCGAAGAAGAAGAAGAAGAAGAAGAAGAAGAAGAAGAAGAAGAAGAAGAAGAAGAAGAAGAAGAAGAAGAAGAAGAAGAAGAAGAAGAAGAAGAAGAAGAAGAAGAAGAAGAAGAAGAATAAGAAGAAGAAGAAGAAGAAGAAGAATGCGAAGAAGAAGAAGAAGAAGAAGAATGCGAAGAAGAATGCGAAGAAGAAGAATAAGAATGCAAAGAAGAAGAATGCGAAGAAGAATGCGAAGAAGAAGAAGAAGAATGCGAAGAAGAATGCGAAGAAGAAGAAGAAGAAGAATGCGAAGAAGAAGAATGCGAAGAATGCGAAGAAGAAGACGAAGAATGCGAAGAAGAAGAATGCGAAGAATGCGAAGAAGAATGCGAAGAAGAAGAAGAATGCGAAGAAGAATGCGAAGAAAGAAGAAGAAGAAGAAGAAGAAGAAGAAGAAGAAGAAGAAGAAGAAGAAAAGAAGAAGAAGAAGAAGAAGAAGAATACAAAGAATGCGAAGAAGAAGAATGCAAAGAAGAAGAAGAAGAAGAATGCAAAGAGGAAGAATGCGAAGAAGAAAGCGAAGAAGAAGAATGCGAAGAAGAAGAATGCGAAGATGAAGAATGCGAAGAAGAATAATAAGAAGAAGAATGCGAAGAAGAAGAAGAATGCGAAGAAGAAGAAGAAGAAGAAGAAGAAAGAAGAAGAAGAGAAGAAGAAGAAGAAGAAGAAGAAGAAGAAGAAGAAGAAAAGAAGAAGAAGAAGAACAAGAAGAAGAAGAAGAAGAAGAAGAAGAAGAAGAAGAAGAAGAAGAAGAAGAAGAAGAAGAAGAAGAATGCAAAGAAGAAGAAGAAGAAGAAGAAGAATGCAAAGAAGAAGAGAAGAAGAAGAAGAAAAGCGAAGAAGAAGAATGCGAAGAATGCGAAGAAGAATGCGAAGAAGAATGCGAAGAAGAATGCGAAGAAGAATGCGAAGAAGAATGCGAAGAAGAAGAATGCGAAGAAGAATGCGAAGAAGAAGAAGAATGCGAAGAAGAATGCGAAGAAGAAGAAGAAGAAGAATGCGAAGAAGAAGAATGCGAAGAAGAAGAAGAAGAAGAAGAAGAAGAAAGAAGAAGAAGAAGAAGAAGAAGAAGAATGCGAAGAAGAAGAGTGCGAAGAAGAATGCGAAGAAGAAGAAGAAGAAGAAGAAGAAGAAGAAGAGGAAGAAGAAGAAGAAGAAGAAAGAAGAAGAAGAAGAAGAAGAAGAAGAAGAATACGAAGAAGAAGAAGAAGAAGAAGAAGAATGCGAAGAAGAGAAGAAGAAGAAGAAGAAGAAGAAGAAGAAGAAGAAGAAGAAGAAAAGAAGAAGAAGAAGAAGAAGAAGAAGAAGAAGAAAGAAGAAGAAGAAGAAGAAGAAGAAGAAGAAGAAGAAGAAGAAGAAGAAGAAGAAGAAGAAGAAGAAGAAGAAGAAGAAGAAAGAAGAAGAAGAAGAAGAAGAAGAAGAAGAAGAAGAAGAAGAAGAAGAAGAAGAAGAAGAAGAAGAAGAAAGAATGCGAAGAGGAAGAATGCGAAGAATGCGAAGAAGAAGAATGCGAAGAAGAATGCGAAGAAGAAGAATGCGAAGAAGAAGAATGCGAAGAATGCGAAGAAGAATGCGAAGAAGAAGAATGCGAAGAAGAAGAAGAAGAAGAAGAAGAAGAATGCGAAAGAAGAAGAAGAAGAAGAAGAAGAAGAAGAAAATGCGAAGAAGAAGAATGCGAAGAAGAAGAATGCGAAGAATGCGAAGAATGCGAAGAAGAAGAAGAAGAATGCGAAGAAGAAGAATGCGAAAAAGAACAAGAAGAAGAAGAAGAATGCGAAGAAGAATGCGAAGAAGAATGCGAAGAAGAAGAAGAAGAAGAAGAAGAAGAAGAAGAAGAAGAAGAAGAAGAAGAAGAAGAAGAAGAAGAAGAATGCGAAGAAGAATGCGAAGAAGAATGCGAAGAAGAAGAAGAATGCGAAGAAGAATGCGAAGAAGAAGAAGAAGAATAAGAATGCGAAGAAGAAGAAGAAGAATGCGAAGAAGAAGAAGAAGAAGAAGAAGAAGAAGAAGAAGAAGAAGAAGAAGAAGAAAGAAGAAGAAGAAAGAAGAAGAAGAAGAAGAAGAAGAAGAAGAAGAAGAAGAAGAAGAAGAAGAAGAATGCGAAGAAGAAGAATGCGAAGAAGAAGTAGAAGAAGTAGAAGAAGAAGAAGTAGAAGAAAGAAGAACAAGAAGAACAACAAGAACAAGAATTGCGAAGAAGAAGAATTGCGAAGAAGAAGAATGCGAAGAAGAGAGAAGAAGAATTTCGAAGAAGAAGAAGAAGAATTGCGACGACGAAAGAAGAAGAATTGCGAAGAAGAAGAATTGCGAAGAAGAAGAAGAATTGCGAAGAAGAAGAAGAAGAAGAAGAAGAAGAAGAAGAAGAAGAAGAAGAAGAGAAGAAGAAGAAGAAGAAGAAGAAGAAGAAGAAGAAGAAGAAGAAGAAGAAACAGTAGAAGAAGAAAAAGAAGAAGAAAAACAACAAGAACAACAAGAACAACAAGAACAAGGAGAAAAAACCGGGAGAAGGAGAAGACAAAAGGCGAAAGAGCAGAAGAAGAGGAAAAAGAAGAGGTAGAGTAGAGGAGAAAAGACGACAAAGAAAGGAGGAGGGAGAGGAACAAGAAGTTCAAGAACAAGAGCTTACTATGACTGAAAGAAGCGTCAGACAGAATCAAAACTAAGTGTTGTGTCTAAGTGTGTGTGCCTAAGTGTTGGTCTAAGTGTTGTATGCCTAAGGTTGTGCCTAAGTGTTGTGTGCCTAAGTGTTGTGCTAAGTGTTGTGCTAAAGTGTTGTGCCTAAGTGTTGTGCCTAAGTATTGTGCTTAAGTGTTGTGTGCCTAAGTGTTGTGCCTAAGTGTTGTGTCTAAGTGTTGTGTGCCTAAGTGTTGTGCCTAAGTGTTGTGCCTAAATGTTGTGTCTAAGTGTTGTGCCTAAGTGTTGTGTGCCTAAGTGTTGTGTCTAAGTGTTGTGCCTAAGTGTTGTGTGCCTAAGTGTTGTGCCTAAGTGTTGTGCCTAACTCTAACCTGATCCTAACCCTATCCTGATCCTAACTCTAACCTGATCCTAACTCTAACCTGATCCTAACTCTAAACTGATCCTAACCCTCGCCCTGATCCTAACTCTAACCTGATCCTTACCCTAACCTGATCCTAACTCTAACCTGATCATAACTCTAACCTGATCCTAACTCTAAACTGATCATAACTCTAACCTGATCCTTACCCTAACCTGATCCTAACTCTAAACTGATCATAACTCTAACCTGATCCTAACTCTAAACTGATCCTAACCCTCGCCCTGATCCTAACTCTAACCTGATCCTAACTCTAATCTGATCCTAACCCTATCCTGATCCTAACTCTAACCTGATCCTAACTCTAACCTGATCCTAACTCTAAACTGATCCTAACCCTCGCCCTGATCCTTACCCTAACCTGATCCTTACCTTAACCTGATCCTTACCCTAACCTGATCCTTACCCTAACCTGATTCTAACCCTAACCTGATCCTTACCCTAACCTGATCCTTACTCTAACCTGATCCTTACCCTAAACTGATCCTAACCCTAACCTGATCCTAACTTTAACCTGATCCTAACGCTAACCTGATCCTAACTCTAACCTGATCCTAACTCTAACCCTGATCCTAACCCTCGCCCTGATCCTAACACTAACCTTATCCTAACTGTAACATTATCCTAACCCTAACCCTGATCCTAACGCTAACCTTATCCTAACGCTAACCTGATCCTTACCCTAACCTGACCCTAATCCTAACCTGATCCTAACTCTAACCCTGATCCTAACCCTCGCCCTGATCCTAACGCTAACCTTATCCTAACTCTAACCTGATCCTAACTCTAAACCTGATCCTAACTCTAACCCTGATCCTAACTCTAACCTGATCCTAACCCTCACCCTGATCCTAACGCTAACCTGATCCTAACTCTAACCTGATCCTAACTCTAACCCTGATCCTAACGCTAACCTGATCCTAACTCTAACCTGATCCTAACTCTAAACCTGATCCTAACTCTAACCCTGATCCTAACTCTAACCCTGATCCTAACCCATGTTCACGCCAAACACCTCTCTCAACAACTGCCGATTTTATGTAGCTGTGACCTTGACCCTATGCCCATGACTTCCAGTCTTATACATTGGCACGCTGCTCAGTTGTCCATACCTTTGAGCCAAGTATAATACATATCCATCCATGAATAAGTGAGAAACTCTTGCTTATACACTTCTGTCACTCACACACATACACACGCAGACATACATACACGCATACACGCACGAGTACACAGACATATGCAGACACAAACACAGACACGTACATACATGAACACGCACACACACACACATACACACACATACACACACACATACACACATACACACACACACACAACACACACACACACACACACACACACACACACACACACACCACACACCACACACACATACACTCACACACACACACTCACACACAGACACGGATGCAAACACAAACACAA
>JAPXFY010000018.1:4028247-4030747 GCA_030674185.1 Monoplex corrugatus
AGAGGGAGAGAGAGAGAGAGGGAGAGAGAGAGAGAGAGAGAGAGACAGTGACAGATACAGAGAGACAGAGAGAGACAGAGAGACAGAGAGACAGAGAGAGAGAGACAGAGACAGAGACAGAGAGACAGAGAGAGAGAGACAGAGAGAGAGAGAGACAGAGAGAGAGAGAAAGACAAAACAGAGAGACAGAGAGAGAAAAGAAAGAGACAGAGAAAAGGAGACAGAGCAGAGAGAGACAGAGACAGAGAACAGACGAGAGAGACAGAGACAGAGACAGAGAGAAACAGAGAAGAGAGGAGACAGAGAGACAGAGAGACAGAGAGAGAGAGAGAGAAGAGGAGCAGTGAGCAGAGAAAGAGAGACAAGAAGACGAGGACATGAGCAAGCAGAGCAGCGAAGACGAGAGAAAGAGAGAGAGAAGAGACAAGGAAGAGAAGAGGAGAGAGAGAGTGATGAGAAGAAGAAGAAGAAGGAGAGAGAAGAATGAGAGAAGAAGAAGAAGGATGAGAAGAAGAATGAGAGAGAGAAGATAGAGAGAAGAAGAGAGAAGAAGAAGAAGAAGAAGAAGAAGAGAGAGAGAGAGAGAGAGAAGAAGAAGAAGAAGAAGAAGAAAAGAAGGAAAGAAGAAAAGAAGAAGAAAGAAGAAAGAAAAGAAGAAGAAGAAGAGAGAAGAAGAAAAGAAGAAGAAGAAAGAAAGAAGAAAGAAGAGAAGAAGAAGAAGAAGAAGAAAGAAGAAGAAGAAGAAGAAGAAGAAGAAGAAGAAGAGAGATGAAGAAGAAAAAAGGATGATGAGATGATGATGAGATGATAGATGACGATGATGACGATGAGAGAGAAGAAGATGAAGAAGATGATGATGATGATGAAGATGATGATGATGAATAATGGCCCGTAATTCTGAGGTAGAGGCAAGCAGAGTGATGGAAAAGCACGGTGGTACAGATCTCCACTTTTCTCCTTGTGAGCATAATGAGGTCAGTGTCCATCTTCTCTCCCTTTCTGCTTTATCTTCTCCAACTCCTGAACAGGGTCAGGTACTCGATCACAGCTGGGTACATTGAACCAGAGAAACACGAAAATAGAATCAGAACGCGTATTTGGTAAAAGACAAAACAGGCGCAAAAATTGGGCCAACTGGCCTTTGTCAAACGTGAATGTAAGATCACAAACACCAAATACAAAATTATGAGAAAAAGACTGAAACTTCCCTGCTGCTTCGTCCAGTGGGTTTTTTTTCGTCTTGTTCCCCCACTGGACGAAGCAGCAGGGCAATTTCAGTCTTTTTCTCACAATTTTGTTTGGTGTTTGTTTGCGGTCTTACATTCATGCTTGACAAAGGCCAGTTGGCCGAAAATTTGCACCTGTCTTGTCTTGTTGTATTAAATACGCGTTTTGATTCTATTTTCGTGTTTTTCTGGTTCCTGTTTGCTTGAACGCGGGCAGTCACACTTGTTTTGGATTGGGTACAATGAAGATCACAAGTTTTTTTGGAACCAGTAGTTGCCATGGTGCAGTAGCTGGCACGGCGGACCACCGACTGGAAGGCTGTGGGTTCGAATCCCCATCAACCTGTCAACTCTTTGTGGGATTTTGCGGCCCCAACCTGAGTGTGCTATGGGCTCATTGGGAAAACTGTGACCACACATTCTAGTCTAATTCACTCCACAGATGCGTTATTGAGGGTGCTGATTAAATCTTTTGACCAACATCGCAGGTATCTGTATATCTCGTGCCTGATTGACGCCAGGATATATCATGAGAGTAAGCGTAGAGTGTAACTCTGATATCATCATCATCATCATCATCATCATCATCATCTCATCATCATCATCATCATCACATCATCATCAGCATCATCATCATCATCATCATCATCATGTTCATCATCATCATCATCATCATCATCATCATGTGCCCTGTCGCATGGCGATCTTACGTCTGTTTTTCTTTAGCTGCATTTTATATTTGCAAGGTTAACGGTGAGCATGGTTTTTAACTGTTGTCTTTTATTTTAACAGGTTTGTTGGTTAGTTTCTTTTTTGACGTGGTGTTAGCCCTGATATGGGTCTAGTAGTCGGCTGGGCTATAAGCAATATAAAGTGAACTAAACTGCCGCATGGCGTTGGAGATCATGGCCCTCCACACGAATCTATCCCTTGTCGCTACAAGTACATCTCCCACCCTCTGTCTTCATCAACTCAGCAAATCCGTCTAACATTTTCTTCCTGGTGCTGTTTTTCCCTCCGGCTTTTCTGTTGTGACTAAGTGCTCTAATTTCTCTTGCCTAATAAAATGTCCTATAAATGTTGTTGTCCTTTCCTAATCTTCTTCGTTAATGGTCTTCTAACCCTAGTCGTGCAGCCTGATAACTGGATGGAATTCCACAGCATCACAATTATTATCATCCCACTGGCATCAACAGCATCATAGCGTTGTGAAAATGGTGTCATCCTCTGTACTGAGAAAGGTGCCGTAGAAAATGGTGTAGAAAAAAAAAAAC
>JAPXFY010000018.1:4033247-4038247 GCA_030674185.1 Monoplex corrugatus
CATTTAGTCAGACCCAGTGTTACCCTGTAACCCAAGGGGATATTACAATGACAGCCACAAGGATACACAGAGAAGATTTATCTCCCTTATTCCATTATCACCCAAATATACTCGTATGGACGGAGGTGTGGGAGCGCATCGTTTCCACTCACAGTGTGTGTACTAATATGTGGTCTCTTGCTGCCCTAAGTGCAACAATCAATTATGTAAACCTATTTTAAACAATACTCATATGTGTACTGTTTGTTACTTTGTTGAACTGAAGTGACAACAATCAAGGTGAATACCTATTAAAAGACACACACAAGTGTGAACTGTGTGGATTGACCTGAATGACAAATCATTATGTAATACCTATGTAACAGCCCACACATAGTGTGTACTGTTGGTCTTTGTAGGACCTGAAGTGACACACATCATTAAATACCTATGTAAACGATACACATAGTGTGTACTTGTGTGTGTTGTTGACCTGAAGTGCAACAATCCATTATGTAAATACCTATGTAAACAGACACACATAGTGTGTACTGTGTGTGTGTTGAACTGAAGTGACAACAATCATTATGTAAATACCTATGTAAACAGACACACATAGTGTGTACTGTGTGTGTTGACCTGAAGTGACAACAATCATTATGTAAATACCTATGTAAACAGACACACATAGTGTGTACTGTGTGTGTTTGTACCTGAAGTGACAACAATCTTTATGTAAATACCTATGTAAACAGATACACATAGTGTGTACTGTGTGTGTTGACCTGAAGTGACAACAACATTATGTAAATACCTATGTAAACAGACACACATAGTGTGTACTGTGTGTGTTCTTGTTGACCTGAAGTGACAACAATCATTATGTAAATACCTATGTAAACAGACACACATAGTGTGTACTGTGTGTTTGACCTGAAGTGACAACAATCATTATGTAAACACCTATGTAAACAGATACACATAGTGTGTACTGTGTGTGTTGACCTGAAGTGACAACAATCATTATGTAAATACCTATGTAAACAGATACACATAGTGTGTACTGTGTGTGTTTGACCTGAAGTGACAACAATCATTATGTAAATACCTATGTAAACAGATACACATAGTGTGTACTGTGTGTGTTGTTGACCTGAAGTGACAACAATCATTATGTAAACACCTATGTAAACAGATACACATAGTGTGAATTGTGTTGTATTGACCTGAAGTGACAACAATCATTATGTAAACACCTATGTAAACAGATACACATAGTGTGTACTTGTTGTGTATGACCTGAAGTGACAACAATCATTATGTAAACACCTATGTAAACAGATCATGGCCCTTCTTTGTATGATGATTACAATGTTAAAATGAACATTGAAACATAATGATAAGTTTAATATCATAACGATTCAGCAGATTATACGTCTGTCTGTTGTGACACAGATGGAAGGCTGATATCATAGTAGTTTCAGTCCTACAGTCATTTACTACAAATAGATCACTCATAGGGAAGATTAGGAAAAGACAAGCAACATTTATAGGCCATTTTATGAGGAAGGGGGATTTGGAGCACCTGGTCACAACGGGAAAGCTGGAGGGAAAGAGAGCACCGGTAGACCCAGGGAGAGAATGCTGGACGGACTTGCAGAGTGGCTGAGGATGAAGAGGGTAGGGGAGATGCTGGGGGCAACGAGAGATAGAGATGGTTGGAAGTTCATGGTCGCCAACGCCATGCGGCAGGGCACCTGATGATGATATGATGATGATGAGTCATTTACTGTCAGATTAACTGACTTTGTGGTGACAGGTAATGTAGTACTGTGAAGGCTTACAGCTGATGCCATGATCATTTGGATCTGATTTATCACATGGGTACTTGGGGTGTCAGTGCATGTGGAATGTATTCTAGCGTGATGATAGTTCTTTGAGAAAACTGACACTGAAACTGTAGTGATCCACAGTGATTTAACAGCTGGTCTAGACGCCTAACGAAACACAGAGTAAGTCTAACACCGATGTAATCAGCAAATATGTTGGGTGTCTATTTTAAAACCCGTTAACAAGAAACACCACGAGGGTGCGGATGGGACCCGGAGCACCAATGCCTCGCCACTCTCCGGACAGTCACCTCCCAAGTTCCTGGCGTCATCAATAGTCATTTCATCGAGCAAAGGGAGGCTGTCCATGCGTTGCATGACCCATTCGGACCCAGTCATCAGTTACCTTGTTTACAAACGGAATGGCAAGGTGGGGAGATGACAAACCCCGGGACATAGCCACACAACGTGCACCATACATAGCCACACAACGTGCACCATACATAGCCACACAACGTGCACATACATAGCCACACAACGCGCACCATACATAGCCACACAACGCGCACCATACATAGCCACACAACGCGCACCATACATAGCCACACAATCGCGCACCATACATAGCCACACAAACGCGCACCATACCTAGCCACACAATCGCGCACCATACATAGCCACACAACGCGCACATCCATAGCCACAACGCGCACCATACATAGCCACACAACGTGCACCAACCAGGTTCAGCCCAGCAACAGGACCAAGCAAGAATGGAAGAGGCAACATGATTTTACATGTATTTTAATATCTATTCAAACACTGACCTCACCCTAGCTTCACAGTAGTTTAAGGGATATTTGGGTGTCTACCACCAGTTTGTATCTGGAGCATCGACTGGCAGATGGGCTGTAGCGCATATGGTGTTACGCTCTCTTGAGGTATAGTAAGAGGAGATTACTTACATGTGACCTCCCACCATGAAATCAGTCTTAACTAGCATTTTGGGTATTTTTTAAGATATATGTATCACTGGAAAGTGTACATTCTGCTGATTATGTTGGTACTTGAATGAAGCTTGTACTAAAAAAAAAATGTAGAAGTTATCCATGTTTAAAATTGTCAAGTTGTATGACGGCCATTTCGAGAAAACGGCCTGTAAAGTTTTTGTGTACATTCCTACATATTTTCCTTAGCAACCGTATTTCAAAATTGACAAAACTTCCTGAAATTATTATCGGTAGTATGATAAACATATTAACAAAAAATACAAATCTAAATCTCAGTCTTACATGGTTTTCATAGAGTGATTTTATGCATCTTCTGTATTACGGAATGTTAGTAAAACGATAGAATTTTGTTGCATTATGTAAAACATGAAGCAACATAAGCAGAGGTTTTAGCATAAAGCCAACACAAAAACAGCACATGATAACATCATAAAACTTCCTTAACAGTGAAATAGGTGGTTAAATTTTCATTTCGTGTGATTTGTTTTTGTTTTATATTTATTTTTTATGCAGTCTATCACGTAAGAGACTCCCTTACCATTATACTGATAAGTCTGGTCAAACTGAATTTTTTACATGTACATACAACATGTATTCAACCTCCCAGCAATGAAAAAACAATAAAAAGCAATTCTGATTAAAAAAAAACACCTGTATTTTAAATACCAACATACTAGCTAGTGTGAAAGAGGAGAAATACATGCAGAGTACTCACACACTGCAGCAGCATCAAGTAACATCCAACAGTAACACAAGTTTACTTGATCACTTTCTAAAAGTTTACACTCAGTATCATCAGTCAGGAGGTAATGCAAGTGTGAAAAAAGAACTGGGATTTGAAATGTGTTCCAGGTGTGAACATTGTGGTCAGACAAGACTGTATGCTCACAGGTAAACACACAGCCAGTAAAAGGCAAGCTTAAGCCGATCCAAGCACTGTTTACATTGTTGAAACATCTCCCCCATAATCAGGTTATCAGGTTCCTCGCGCCCCCCTTACACTCCTGGTTCACCTCACAACAGCCACACCCACCACTTTAATCACCTGCCAGCTTCATACAGCCAGGAATTCCAGAAAAATGCCACAGCTGGCAGTGCTGAAGAACGCCAGGTGAAACAAGATGATAACACAGATCAAACAAGACTGAAACCCAGGTAAAAACAATATATATATACCCAGGAATAAAACAGTCTTCTCAGGTGGCAGAGGAATGCAGGCCAGGTAGACAAACAGTAAACTCAGGTGATAATAGAATATGACCCAGGTAAGGAAACATAGCCCAGGTAGAAAACAATTCAGGTAGGAAAAACATAATTCAGGTTGGAAAAACATAATTCAGGTATGAAAAACATAATTCAGGTAGGAAAAACATAATTCAGTAGAAAAACATAATTCAGGTAGGAAAAACATAATTCAGGTAGGGAAAACATAACTCAGATAGGAGAAACATAACTCAGGTAGGAAAAACATAATTCAGGTAGGAAAAACATAACTCAGGTAGGAAAACATAACTCAGGTAGACAAACAACCAACTATAAACCAGGTGACAGTAGAACATAAACTAGGTAAAGAAACATAACTCAAGTAGAAAAACATAACTCAAGTAGAAAAACATAACTCAGGTTGAAAAAACATAACTCAAGTAGAAAAACAATCAAATGTAAATTCAGGTGACAACAGATAAAAACAAAACAACAAAAAACAATCAAAAAAACTCCAGTCAACTAAGGTGAGAGACGAACATGATGCAGGTGGACAAACGATCAACTGACGACAACAGTCAGCGTGGTCCAGTTGATAGCACAACACACAGGCAACTGGAAGATGTGATGTTCGTCTCCCTAACTAGTCATCTCTCACCAGATCTGGGTCCGTGACAGAGCGATCATTGTCTTTAACAGTAAAAATTACCTGGCGGTGTCCTTAGTGAGATGGATCAGAACAGTCACGGCTGAATTCCACTAACCTGACCCGGAAACAGTGCACGGTCCTCTCTGGGGGGGATCCGATGGTACTTTGATATTTCTGGCCGTTCTGAGCTTCTTGGTACTGTACTGAGGCTTGGAGTGGATAAACTCAGGGCCGGTGTTGTTAGAAGCCACAATGAATGGCGTGAGGCCAGCGCAACGAAAGCAGCAAAAAGATTGCGCATACAAAAATCAACAGATTAAAAAAACAAAA
>JAPXFY010000018.1:4043247-4045747 GCA_030674185.1 Monoplex corrugatus
GATCCCTAACACCACACAGACAGTGAAGAAAGAAACCCTTGACGTTAACTGACCAAACACACAACGTGTGACTGTTTCATTCCATTCACATGAAAAACACGTCCTCCAGGCAGTGGCTAATGTGTCTGAAATAAGGACGTGCTGAATCCATCATCATTCCTAACAATTGTGGAGAAGTATAGACACAGCTGGTTATCGGTGAAATATAGCGGTGCGTGTGTTATGTGGGTCAGGTGAATACAGACATAAACAGCTCTTACGTAATTGACATCATGATGTATAGTGTAGATACACGGCAGACGTAATACGTTCTTCATACCAACTTCATCTATGCGTACTTTTCTATTTCCCTGCAGTGTTGGTGTAAACTTTCTCTCTAGGTTTATATTAACCCTTTGATTGTCCACCGGCATCCTGCATTGTCAATCATGCAAGCAAAGCAAAAACTTAACCGTTTGACTCCCTCACCCCATCCACCTGCTTCCTGCAGGAAGTTGGTGGAGAGGGTGAGGGAGTCAAACGGTTAAGTTTTTGCACTTGGTGGATAGGGTGAGGGAGTCAAAGGATTAAGTTTTTGCAGTTGGTAGATAGGGTATGGGAATCAAAGGGTTACGTTTTTGCAGTTGATGGATAGGGTGTGGGAGTCAAAGGGTTAATTTTTTTTCGCAGTTGGTGGATAGGGTGTGGGAGTCAAAAGGTTAATTTTTTCAGTTGGTGGATAGGATGAGGGTGTCAAAGGGTTAAATTTTTTGCACTCGGTGGATAGGGTGTGGGAGTCAAAGAGTCAAGTTTTTGCAGTTGGTGGATAGGGTGAGGGAGTCAAAGAGTTTAACCCTTCCACTCCCCCCACCCTATCCACAGGTATCCTTCAAGACACTGGTAGATAAGGAGAGGCGGCGAAAAGGTTAATACAATATTGTTATAGTCACGTGTTCCTTCCGTAGTCCTGACTACCCTGCTGCACTGATGCCAGACCTAGACTCCTTGTCCAAGACATATTTAACTTCTGGAACGGTTCCACCAAGATTTGTGACATCACGTGACATGGTCGAAAGCATGGCCACTTCTCAAAATTGCAGAACTCATCTCACTTCCCTTTTGACATCATAGTTGCCTCCCCTCTCCCCACTTCTTACTACTGCTCATGACGACATGGGCATTCCATTTCTTACCCACTGGACGAGGCGGCAGGGAAGTTTTTAGTCCCGTTTTTATTATCCATTGTTTGGTGTCTGTGATCTGTCTGTGACCGTGCGTTCGCGCTTGACAAAGGCTAGTTGGCCGAAAATTTGCGCTTGTTTTGTTTTGTCTCGTTGGATACGCGCTTACATTGGTTTTCTCGTTCTTCTGGTTCATGGTCGAAAGGCCAAAGTTTACGTTTTGAAGCAGTGGCCATCCAGTGTAACAGAATGTAACACAACAAGCAGCAGCTGTGTTGGCAGAACAGCGTTATACGCACAGCAGACAACAGCATTGTAATGATGTTTCTGTATGGAGTGCTGAGAAAAGGACACCGTGACCAGGGAATAATCACTAAACGAAAACAACGACACTTTTTCTTTCTTTCTTTCTTTCTTCTTTCTTTCTTTCTTTCTTTCTTTCTTTCTTTCTTTCTTTCTTTTTTTTGTATTTCATTCATTCATTCATTCATTCATTCATTCATTCATTCATTCATTATTCATTCATTCATTCATTCATTCATTCATTCATTCAATTGTTCATTCATATTTTCATTATATTTTATTTCATTTATTATTATCTTTTCATTTATAATTTATTATATATCTGTTCAATATCATTTATTATTTATTAATAATTTATCTATTTGTTTATTTATACATTCATTTATTTCATTTATTCACTCATTTATTCATTTATTTATTTATTCATTTGTTTGTTTATTTATATATTTCATTTTATATGAAAATAGCCTGAAGACCACCTCAACAGATACTACATCAACACCACCAACAGGGTAGACATTGCCCACAACACAGTAAACTGGTGACAGCAGTGCACACAGGGCACAGTCACATGTCAACAGCACACAGCAGCTGGTGACAGCAGTGCACACAGGGCACAGTCACATGTCAACAGCACACAACAGCTGGTGACAGCAGTGCACACAGGCACAGTCACATGTCAACAGCACACAACAGCTGGTGACAGCAGTGCACACAGAGCACAGTCACATGTGTAACAGCACACAACAGCTGGTGACAGCAGTGCACACAGGGCACAATCACATGTGAACCGCACACGACAGCTGGTGACAGCAGTGCACACAGGGCACAGTCACATGTCAACAGCACACAACAGCTGGTGACAGCAGTGCACACAGAGCACAGTCACATGTCAACAGCACACAGCAGCTGGTGACAGCAGTGCACACAGGCACAATACATGTGAACCGCACACGACAGCTGGTGACAGCAGTGCACACAGGGCACAGTCACATGTCAACAGCACACAACAGCTGGTGACATCAGTGCACACAGGC
>JAPXFY010000018.1:4060747-4063247 GCA_030674185.1 Monoplex corrugatus
ATGGTCTGCAGAAACAGTCAGTTTATGGTCTGCAGAAACAGTCAGTTTATGGTCTGCAGAAACAGTTTATGGTGTGCAGAAACAGTCAGTTTATGGTCTGCAGAAACAGTTTATGGTGTGCAGAAACAGTCAGTTTATGGTGTGCAGAAACAGTCAGTTTATGGTCTGCAGAAACAGTCAGTTTATGGTCTGCAGAAACAGTTTATGGTGTGCAGAAACAGTTTATGGTCTGCAGAAACAGTTTATGGTCTGCAAAAACAGTTTATGGTCTGCAGAAACAGTTTATGGTCTGCAGAAACAGTCAGTTTGTAGTCTGCAGAAACAGTAAGTTTATGGTGTGCAGAAACAGTCAGTTTATGGTCTGCAGAAACAGTTTATGGTCTGCAGAAACAGTCAGTTTATGGTCTGCAGAAACAGTCAGTTTATGGTCTGCAGAAACAGTCAGTTTATGGTCTGCAGAAACAGTCAGTTTATGGTCTGCAGAAACAGTTTATGGTCTGCAGAAACAGTCAGTTTATGGTCTGCAGAAACAGTTTATGGTCTGCTGAAACAGTTTATGGTCTGCAGAAGCAGTCAGTTTATGGTCTGCAGAAACAGTTTATGGTCTGCAGAAACAGTTTATGGTCTGCAGAAGCAGTTTATGGTCTGCAGAAACTATTTATGGTCTGTAGAAACAGTTTATGGTCTGCAGAAGCAGTTTATGGTCTGCAGAAACTATTTATGGTCTGCACAAACAGTCAGTTTATGGTCTGCAGAAACAGTTTATGGTCTGCAGAAGCAGTCAGTTTATGGTCTGCAGAAGAAGTCAGTTTATGTTCTGCAGAAGAAGTCAGTTTATGGTCTGTGGACCACGGAATGCTGAAGGCTGGGGAAACAAGTCAAAGACTGACTATTGATATCACTCATGCCACTGGCATGTACCCAGGACTCTGCCAGAGTGGCTGGCATGTGCGCATGTATAGGACTTTTGCCATGATTATTTTGGATCTCCTCCATCACATGGCATCAGTGACCTCAGTGACCTCAGTGACCTCAGTGACCTCAGTGACCTCAGTGCTAAGGGAACTGATACCGAGCTCGGAGACGCCATCCTGAAAAACTTAAACTGGTATGTCTGACGTCATGGTGGATGGACAAAGGAGGAGGGGGGGGGGTAAGCTGTTGACTGTGTGACGTCAGACCACGGGTTGCTACCGGAAAGTCTAGAACATGCTGTGTGTGCGCACACATACACACACACACCACTGGAAAAAGATGTGTGTGAGTGTGTATGTGTGTGTGTGTGTGTGTGTGTGTGTGTGTGTCTGATGTGTGTGCGCACACATACACACACACACACACACATCAGACACAACACACCACACACACACACACACACACACACACACACCCCAACACACACACACACACACACACACACATACAACACACACATACACACAACAACACACACAACACACACATACACACACACACACACACACCAACGACACACCACATACACACACACACACACATACACACACACACACACACACACACACACACACACACACACACACACACACACACACACACACACACACACATCCCCGTCTAATATCACTTATAGTGAAAAGACGTTAAATTAAAGAACGAACGAACACACACATCTTTTTCCAGTGTGTCTTCCCTGTGGGTTGAGTGGTTCTTTTCATAGAGCTCAAAATGACGTCTCCAGTTTAATCCCAGCTCCGAAAAATTATATCTCGCCCGTTCCCTGCCCTTCTGACCGTTTTCATCAATTTGTGGTATCAGCTTAGTGTTTCAAGGAACAAACAAACAAACAAACAAACAAACAAACAAATAAACAAACAAAAACAACAATCGACACCAGTCGCCGTGGTGCAGTGGTTAACGCAACAGATTACTAACTGGAAGGTTGTGGGTTCGAATCCCCATCAGTACCTTCAAAAATCATTGTGGGATTTTTCGGCTCTAACCGGTTCCTACCCAGAGTTGGGAATGCTATGGTCTCATTGGGAAGACTGTGACCACACAGTCGAGTCTCATCCACTTCACGGATGCGTCAGTGAGGGTGTTGCTCAAATCTTCTGACCAGCACCGCAGGTGTCTGTATCTCTCGGGCCTGGTTGACGCCAGAATATATTATGATAGTGAGCGTAGAGTACAGCCCTGTCACGCAGTCTCAATCCTAGATGGAACTCCATAGCATCGTGATTATCATCCTCATCGACATCATAATCATCGCAGTGTAATAAAATAAACTGTGCCAGCTTCTGTGGCCATTAAGGTGCCGGAAAAAAGAAAAAAAGGACGGGAAAAAAAGATGAGCGCAAAGGTTACCTCCCCGAGTGCGATGATCCTTAAAAAAAAACAACCAAAACAACAACAACAACAAAACAACAACAACAATGGACTGACAACATTCAGGAATAGACAGAGAACACATTTGCGCAGACCCAAGCTTTGGCACACAACCGACAGAGCTGGAGGTCTC